>OX401405.1:43327708-43370208 GCA_947846245.1 Cerastoderma edule | reverse complement strand
GAATGTTATGTGCGAAACTAGACATAGAGAATAACTCATTGCAAAAAGTTGCATGTTGTAGTAGGTGGGGAAAGTTATATAAAAGCGATTTAAACCTGTCCTTCTTTGGGCAAGATCAAATGACCAGTATGGTACACCATAGTAGTACTTTATGACGTAAAATCATCGAGAAACGTTATCACTGTGACGTCATTTTGGCTAACATAATGGTAACCACGTGGTACCTTACACGATCAAATATTGCAGATTTTCGTTCGTCTTTTATTTAATAGATGCTTATATTGCAAAAAATATGAACATTGTAACAAAACATAGGAGGAAATAAGTGAAACAATCAATAATTTATTGAAATAATGCATGTATCGCCCAATTTCATGAAAGTACGGAAGGCCATTTCTGTCATAATTCTACTGAATCTTCAATTACTTTCGTGGATACCATCTCGTTGATTTTTAAATCCTTATTAGACCTTGTATTCAGCTTACAGTAACTATTTCAACTACCTTTTTAATATATTCGCTATGTGATATCTAGCATGTAAATTATTTGTATATATTTATAGAATTTGCAGAAATAACTTTAACATAGGTTTTCTCATTTGACAGAAAGCATGGTTCTTGAAAAAGATGAAAAGTATCTTTAGACAGTGGTTCGTTTAAACAATCTAACTCAGAGGAACACAGTTATGATAACTATAAGAATATTAGAATCGGCATTTTCTAGTGTGTCAATATTCAATTAACATTCGGCATTGATCTACGGGAAACTTTTATGATTGGATATCATAATCGATTATCTCATGCTTCACTAAGATTTGTTTGTTATTTTAAAAGTTGAATTCTTTTTATTTAACTGCGCTTGGAAAACTGGAAAAGAAAGAACAAATACTTTGTAATGAAATGCGGAAGTGGGACTACACAACATTTAATATAAATCTGACCAAAGTAACTTTTCATAAGACAAAGCAAAGCTTTAGTCTCTATTCTAAGTAAATTTTAGTGTAAATTTATGAACGTAAAGGTTTTCAGATCTTGCTTAATTTCAGCAATCATAAAAAGTTATCCGTTGTTTGAATATTAACAAGCTTGGAAGAAGCGTCATCAAGCTTGAGTATACATTGCTAATTATATCTTAAGATATCCACTTCCGATTAAGCATTCATTTATTGGACAGTCAACTGAAAGCACTCCTTATCCGCAAGAAATATAACCATGACAGCAGTATTCCAAACTAAATATTCTTGACGTTTTGTCACAGAACTTATCGCAAAAAAATTACGCCCTGTACGAATGTTATGTTTTGGTATTTCAACAGTTTAACAAGTTAGTGTATAAAGACGAGTGCTTTGATATTTAGCTCTTTCAATATATTCACCATTTTTCTTATGAAAACCATGTCCCATAAGAAGTTGATGTTCTGTACTCGGGATATCTGCTAAACATGTGACTTAAAACCTAGTGTCACGATCCATACAGTTACATTAAAGACATTGCTGTTAAGAGAGAATTTACCTTTCCACATTGCAACTACCTAAATACATGTCAAATCGTCACATTGTTATGAATGCAAAAAGTGAGAGCGTAATTCAACAATGAATGCAATTCTTGTATAAGTCAAAAATGCATATAACACAGAGAAAACGCCGATAAAAATCAAACACTAAACAATAATTTGATGGTGACGATTCTAGATAGTTAAGACAATTAGACTTCGACAATTGTATAAATGAATTTAAAAACATCAAAGTCATCGACTTTTTATATCATTTATCTTTTGCTTCACTGTGATTTGTATGTTATTTGTTAATTGGCACTCTTCCCTCAATTCTGAAAGAAAGGTTTAAGAACAAAAAAAAGACGTTGTAATGAAAAGCTGAAGTGGGCTAAACAAAAGTTAATGTAAATCTGATTGTAGTTGCAATTTATAAAAACAAAGCAAATCTTGAGGGTTTTTTTATAAGTGATTATTAGCTTAAAATTATCGTAAGGGTGTTAAGAAACATATTTAATTTCGGCAGTTTTAAGAAGTTTCTCTTGGACGAAGGCCGAATTTGGATTGAATATTGATGTATTTAATTTTGATGGAAAATTCTTATAGTTATCAGGATTGTGCTCATCTGCGTTAAATCTTTATTCATATCCCCCATAGTTTGTGATCATATTACAGGGAACCCGTTTATAATTCTGGCTCTTTTTTTCAAGGAATATATCAGGAAATCTGGGAGACAATTAGTGCAAAAAGAACCATTGACGTTCAGCTACATCTTTACCATATCTTTAAATAGTTTACGGCTTAGGTCAAAGTTGGTGGCTTGAATAATGTATGAATGTACAGTTAATGTGATGTTTTATTTTAAATACCAAAGCACCTCTGCTTAACAGACATAAGAAAGAGCCTAGCATTGAAAGATTGAAAATGAACCACTTCCAAAAGATTTTTCTTTAAAAGTATTATGCTATCTGTCAAATGAGAAAACTTTATCAAAGTTATTTCTAAAGATTCTGTAAATATATGCAAATGAATAAAAGAAAAAGAACCACATAGCGAATATAAGCAGATGGGTTGATTAGTCATTTAGTTACTGTAAGCCGAATACAAGGCCTGATCAGGATTTGAAATCAACAACATTATATTATTCTAAGAAAAAAAAATTAAACGGTGTTCAACGTCACAGAAGAAGACAAATAAAAAAAATGAAATCCACGAAAAGCATTGAATATCCAGTGAATTTATGACAGTTATGTCCTTCCGTAGTGTCATGAAATCGACCAAAGCAACACATTATTTCATTAAACTTTTACTTTCGTCACTCATTTGTTTATAAGTCCTGTTTCAAAGTTCATATTTTTAGCATTGTCACACAACTTAACCTTTTAGTTGATAAAAAAGGAACAAAACTCCGCAATATTTGATCTTATATGGTACCACGTGCTGGCCATTTTGTTAGCCAAAATGACGTCATAGTGATGACGTTTCTAAGTATTACGTCATGAAATACTCCTATCGTGTACAATATTGGCCAACTAATTTTGCTTCAAAATGCGGGGTTTAAAATCGTTTTTATATAACTTTCCACACCTACTTCAACGTGCAACTTTTTGAATAGAGCTATCATGTATGTCTAGATTCGCACATAACATTTAGAAATTGTTTTACAATTTTGTCTAGTTCGAATCTTATATTGAATGGCCTATATCCAAAAGGGGTGCAACGGTTTTGAGATCTACCACATTTAGACTGTATATGTTAACGTTTCCTGAATAAACAACTTTTAATTGTATTTATTATATATACTTTGAGTTCTTTCTATGTATGTTTAAGGTATGACTTCTCCATCAAACAGATCGACACAAAGAAAGACTATCGTCTACTGGTTCCTTTGTTTCGCAATCTTTGGACAGATCATGGAGCTTATATTTGCAGGTACAGCTCAATCTTCTTTATAGAATATATTTTGTTATATTTTGAAAAGATTGCTGAATTGCTATTTAAGAACTCTCATACCAAAACGAGTTAAGCATATGTCTAGATTTCTATTCCTTTTGTTAATTTCTTTCATGAATTATGTAGACATTACAGCTTAACAGTTGAATATCTGTGAAGCTCATAAAACAGTGTACAAATGTGTTTCGATTAAGCATTAGAAACGAGTGAGTGGATGAACTAATCTCTTATTTTAAAAACCGAAATGCACGAGTACATCATTACACACTCTTCGCAGATGTGCGATTGATAATCAATTTTTGTCAATTAGGTATATATTCAAAACGTTTTCAGAAGTTCGTTTATTTTTATGGTATTTTGCAATCGCCATTAATTTTATCAATTATTGAATATCCACAATTTTCGATGCACCGGGAACATGCTTTGAAAGTCATAGCTATGACAAATATCGAAATTCAATTTGTAACATTTAAAGTAGACCCTTGAACAAAAGTTTAAGAACTCTAATGCCAAAAGAAGTTTTTAGCATGTGTCTAGATTTTTTTTTCGTTCGGTCTGTGGTTTTTCATAAAACTTTTCATGACAACGAGGATTTACTCTTGTATATTTGCAGGGGTCATAGAATAATGTACAGGGTATCCGTAATTTGATGTATCATTGAGCAGGTCGTCAGAACATTGTTTTATTTTTATAACATTCTTGTAATTAAATACATACCTGTTATGAGGATTATTGTTGTTTTATTATTAATGTGACCCGTTTACATGTGGGAATGGTTTATGTATACAAGGATCATGGTAATTCGATGGTGGAGTAAATTGCGCAAATGGCCGCGATGAAAAAGCTTGCAGTATGTATTTTAACCAAGTGTTTTACTGTATTTAACTGAAGATCCTGAAAAGAATGCTTTTTTTTTGAAAATGCCATTCGTGATATCATACACTTTTCCTTAAATTGGGAAGAGGTCCAGGCCTGCTAACTTTAGAAAATTTTATCAATAGAATTGCTGAATTGGGATTTATTTTTCCAATTTGGAAAGGTGTCTATAATGGGCCTCGGATATCTAACCAAAAAAGCAATGACATATGTCACGAAGTATAATTTCCCCTTTAAAATTGTCCTTTTTGGTTTGATCATTACTAGAAAAATAAAACCAGGCAGACACAATAATAGAAAAACCTCACTTTGATGTAAATGTTGAATTCGTCCTAATAAACACAAATGTGATAAAAAAAATAAGTCGTTTTAAGAGGTAAATATATCATTATGTAACATTCTAACAATCTTGTGCTTTAAAATTTGGATAAACCACATTTTTTTTCATTGACTCAAATAGTTTTAATAAACCTTATAGGCGTATATTGTTAAAATACCTTTTGACGTATTATTATCAGAGAAGGGTATATTTTCATACTTTGTCCATTGAAAATTCCTTTAAAGCATCTTTGAATACGCCTCAAGCCTCGTTGAACTGTTGACACGAACGGAATAGAAAACATACAATGAGTTGATACGATATCTGATCCCTGACATTTCAGCTAAAACTTGTCCCAGCGCTATGTTTATATGTGAAAATGGACTGTGTATTCCATGTGCCTATGTTTGTGATATAGACAATGATTGCAGGGATGAAAGATCTATCATTGTGTATCATTCTAACACATATTCTTAAAAGAATGTATCTTTTCATGTTGTTTTCGTTGTATTTTGTCCTTTTAAATGTGGACAAGTTACAATTAGTCATTGACGCAAATAGTTTTTAGAAACCATATAGGTATATATTGATAAAATACTATTTTGACGTATTATTCTTAGAGAAGGGTATATTTTCATTCTTTGTCCAATGAAAATTCCTTTCAGGACGTTCTCGGTAGTTTCTTTTGCGGACTTCATCTGCGCATCCAATGGGGAAGATAAATATTTTACAGAAAAGATACTTGCATAGAAGGCGGATAAATGTTTTTATTCGGACGAAATTAACTATATGCAATTCCTTTCAAAGAACAATCATATTATCTATAAAACTATAAAAGGGTTATAAACATTATTTTATTTTTCTCATGCATATTAAGCCCGTAGATCTTTTGTTTAAAGTTATCTTAGTTGTTTTTATAAATATTTTTCAAATACGGTTACCATAGAAACTGTCATTTTACAGAAACTAACTCGTCAACATATTACATTTTACTTTACATACTGAAAAATAAGAAAATTCTATGACAGAAATTTTTTGATATCTTTAATTTTTTGTCATTAACATATCAATTTTCATTGTTTTTGTCGAACACAAAAAATTGAAAAGCTGATTTGGATAACAAAAATTGTTCAGATTGTAATAATTTGGAAAACTTTGAATTATAAAGTATTGAATATATGAATTCATGTTTTTTTTTGTTAATATACCTTCCAGAAAATATCTTATTACCTTTGAAGTTAGTGTCATTTTGACATTTTTGCCCCAAACGGTTACCATGGAAACTGTCATTTTATGTAAAAATTAACTCGTCAACCTCCTCTTTTCTTTTCATTTTTGAATTGACAATAAAATTTTAGATAACATCAAAAATTGAAAAAAAAAATTATGAAAGGATAATTTTCTTATGAAACTGTAGAACATGTCCTTAATTTTAAATGCACTCATACCATGTTAAACTGTTGACATGAATGGAATAAAAACATACAATGAGTTGATATGATATCTGTTCCTGATACATTTCAGATAGAACTTGTGCTAACGGAATGTTTACATGTGGAAATGAGCGGTGTATTCATAGTGCCTGGGTTTGTGATATAGACAATGATTGCGGGGATGGATCAGACGAAAGAAATTGTACATGTGAGAGTTCATTAATTTTCTTACCTTATTAAGCTTATTCGTCTATTATTTTAAGTCTCATGGTTAACCTTTAATATGTAATGTTAGATAAATTCATGAAAAAGACCAATTGTGCTTAAGTCATCTAAGCAATAAGATGACGTTGTCATTATTGTCATTTAAAGTTTGACCAACGTGCGAAGAAATTGTAGGTGTTTAGTATTATCGACTGAATAAGTTTAACACATACGTTCCCTTAGCGATAGCCAAACATCTATCTACAATGTCTCTGTTGAAAAGTGGACTCTGTATAGCTGAGATTGTTTAACATGGGTTTCAGCACTTATGATGTCAATAACAGTTAACAGTTCATAACTATATGTCCCTGATATTTCGTTATAAGACCTACATCATTTGAAATATTCATTTCATTTCCCCTTCATCCACACCTAGAACGCAATCGTGTATCGTTGAGAGGTGGACGAGTATTATGCCATTGTCGTTGTTAAACGGCAGAGCAAATAGTGGCCCTAAAGGTGCTTTGTTTCAGAAACCTCTTTACTCATAGACGAATAGGCAACAAAGTTACCTATGAATGTTCGGCATTCAAGCATTCCTTCAAATTATTGATACATGTGATAGATAGAGAGTAGGTGGTTCGTATCTTGAATGGGACACGACATCGGATAAGGCGTAGGGATATCATTCGAAGCCGAGTTCATTTTTTACATATCCAACAACCAACCATCTAAACTCATTATCCTGGATTCAAATATTAAAAAAAAGGAAATAAAAGATCGAGGAAATAAAAGCAATAGGCAATACTGACAGATGCGAGCACTGATCACGTGATAGTGACTGATTACAAAAATGCTAAACTGCACCTACCTTAGGTGATCAAAGCTGTAATTATGTTAAAATAGAATGACATATGGATCTACGTCTGTATTATCTATACTATACGCTACTCTGTTTACGGTTTGTAAGTTGCTTTGGTGACATGATGAAATCATAACTACAATCTGACACTAGGTATTCAAAAGGGTCCTCTTACCATAGAACAAGGCTGTGTTTACGGTTCGTAAGTTGCTTTGGTGACATGATAAAATCATAACTACAATCTGACACTAGGTATTCAAAATGGTCCCCTTTCCATAGAACAAGATTGAATACGTTACATTGTCTGTGTGATCAATATTGCCAAATAGAAAGGTCCCTATAATGGGCCTCTGTTATTTAACAAGACAAAAGTAATGACATATGTCACGAAGCATAATGTCCCCCTTTAAGACTGTCCTTTTTGTTTTAATTATTCTTAAGAACATGAAAACTTGCAGACATAACAAAATACTACCCTAATTTGATGTAATTGCTGAAGTTGTCCTAATATACACTAATGTATCAAAACGATGATTTGGTTTTAAAGAAATATCTATCATTGTGTAACATTCTAACACATATACTTAAAAGAATGTTTATCCCGTCACATGGTGCAAAGGGTGACGTGAAAAGGGGTGACGTGAAAACTAAGTGATTCACGGTTAGTTGACACGTGACCTGCTTCATTTGCATATGTTCGAGCGACGCAAAAATTGGCACATCGGAGTTAAAACCTATGAAGTCAAATGATAGTGTTTGGTCCATCTAATGTTTCAAGTTACAAATCATAATTGGATGATCACTAAATTTGAAGAAATCGAAAGTATTACTCGGAACTATTTGCTGCCTCTTTGCACTTAAGAACAATTTTATATTTAGATTAGTTAGGGAAATATGCGTCACAGAGACAAATCTCCGGTTTCATTACTTTTACACAAAATAAACGCATGTCATATCCTCCACAATAAACACTCTCAGGACATATATTATATAAACCACCATACCTTTTCGATCACCCCTATCTATATGCCTTATCAAGATTTATCCACTCTATAGACAGAGAATACCATGTGACGTCATTTTTCATTGTGTGACGTAACACTATGACATCACGATTTGTCTCGTGACTACTATTCATGCTTGTTCACGCATACTCATTTGCGTTTTATAAAAACTGTTTTCTCTGTTGTTTTGTTGGAATTGGGTATTCGAAAGGTATGTAACGGGATAAACAGAATAATAGGTTAGTGACGCTAATGGGTTAAGCTTTTCGGGCTCGGCTTCGGTATTTATTGGGTGAGCCGAAGTGACGTTAATGGGTTAAGTTTTTCGGGCTCGGCTTCGGTATTAATTGGATGAGCCTTCGGCTTCGGCTCACCCAATAAATACCGAAGCCGAGCCCGAAAAGCTTAACCCATTAACGTCACTAACCTATTATTCTCTATATCTTTTCATGTTGTTTTCGTTGTCTCTTGTCCTTTTAAATGTGGACAAGTTACAATTTTTCATTGACGCAAATAGTTTTTAGAAACCATATAGGCATATATTGATAAAATACTATTTGACGCATTATTCTTAGAGAAGGGTAAATTTTCATTCTTTGTCCAATGAAAATTCCTTTCAGGACGTTCGCGGTAGTTTGTTTTGCGCGCTTCATCTGCTCATCCAATGGGAAAAATAAATATATTACCGAAAAGGTACTTGCATAGTAGTCGGATAAATGTTTTTATTCTAACGAAATTTACTATATGCATTTCCTTTTGAAGAACAATCATATTATCTTTAAAACTATAAAAGGGTTATAAACATTATTTTATATTTTTCATGTATATTAAGCCCGTAGATTTTTTTTAAGTTTAAAGCTATCTTAGTTGATTTTATAAATTTTTTTCAAATACGGTTACCATAGAATCTGCCATTGTACAGAAAAACTAACTCTTCAACATATATGTTAGTTTTTTTCATTTTGTATATCAATATTACATTTTACTTTACATGCTGAAAAATAAGAAAATTCTTTGACAGAAATGTTTTGATATCTTTAATTTTTTGTCATTAACATATCAATTTTCATTGTTTTTGTCGAATACAAAAACTTGATAAACTGATTTGGATTACAAAACTTGTTTAGATTGTTAAAATGAAATACAAGATTGACTAATAAAGTATTGAATGTATGAATACATTTTTGTTGTGTTTAAAAGCCTTCTAGAAAGTATCTTATTATTTTAGAAGATGGTACGGTCATTTTGACATTTTTGCTCCAAACGGTTACCATGGAAACTGTTATTTTACAAAAATGCTTACTCGTCGACTTGCATTTTTCTTTTCAGCTTTGAATTCACAATACAATTTTAGATAACATCAAAAATTTAGAAAATTCTATGAAAGGAGTATGTTCTTATGAAACTGTAGAACATGTCCTTAAAACAATTTTTAATAATCTCAAACTTTGTTAAACTGTTGACATGAGTTGAATAAAAACATACAATGAGTTGATATGATATGTGTTCCTGATACATTTCAGATACAACTTGTAACGGAGGGTTTTCTTGTGACAATGGGATGTGTATTCGTAGTGCCTGGGTTTGTGATACAGACAATGATTGCGGGGATGGATCAGACGAGAGAAATTGTACATGTGAGAGTTCATTAATTTTCTTACCTTATATAGCGTATTTGTCTATTATTTAAGGTCTGATGATAAACCTTTAATATGTAATGTAAATTATATTAATTTAAGACCAATTGTGCTAAAGTCATCTAAGCAATAAGATGACATTGTCATTATTGTCATTTAAAGTTTGACCAACGTGCGAAGAAATTGTAGGTGTTTAGTATTAATTTTCTTACCTTATATAGCGTATTTGTCTATTATTTTAGGTCTGATGATAAACTTTTAATATGTAATGTTAAATATATTAGTTTAACACGAGTTGTGCTTTAGTCATCTAAGCAATTAGATGACGTTGGTATCTTGGATCTTGTAGACGAAAATAAGCTTTTTCAGTTCAATTACCCATCTACCAGGGGCCTCATTCACAATTTATTTATGCAAAACTGCAGCACCATAATACGTCAATTCAGCTTCAGCCAGAGAGTTATAGATTTATGGAACAGTTTGACAAAGGAAGGAATTTTATCCAATAGTGTGAATAGTTTTAAAAGTGCAATTAATATATGTTGGGCTTAATGCCATATCAATGTCGTGCCCGAGAGTTATGGTCTAGAACCGGAACACAAGAAACGGGTAGATCAAAAAAGATCGGAGAGATGTAAGACTAAAAGCTGATTTCAACAACAAAGTAAACAGTCATACATACTAGTCTGGGTGTAGGCCAGATTTCTGATCTCGATGGTTATTGCTATATTGACTGACGCCTTCATAGCGAAGCACAATACATTTTAAAATGTTGAAAAAAAGCTTCGTTCACGGATCATTATTGAGACTAGTCTGGGTATTTTTTATCTACTCAACAATACCTACATCCAGTGTTTCTTCCAGGATTTGAAAAAAAAACAGAGGGTACATTGGGTAAAATGTTATTAATATCTTCTTTCCCTTTTCCATGGTAAATAATAAACACGGTGTGTTTCCCCGCTTCTAAAGAAACAGCAGGCAATATTTCTTTTTCTTTCTTATAATGAAAAAACAATAACAGCTGATTTGTTTATTATGAACCGTCCTTTTCAAATATAAAATAAACTTCCAAATTAAAAGTAACGGCTTAAATGTGACAATTATTTTCTTTCTTTTTTTATTTCATAACAATATTACTGCATTGAAGGGGGTCCATATTTTAACCTTCTCACTGAGCATAGTGGTTCCCAACCCTCTGGTAACCAAATAAACAAAGTCGTAAACCTATTATTGAAATTGGGTCATAGGGTAATGAAGTGAAAAGGCAAAACAAAATCGCTGGTAACTACCTGTTCTCCATTATGAATGATTTCAGGCCTATTGCTTGATAAAATTTTGCAATTTATTTCAAGTAGGGACTTTGTTACTGGGGATTACTTTAAGTTGGGGGGGGGGGATCCCAAGGCCTAGATACAGGTGCCGCTAAATATCTTTTACTAGAAGTTCTAGGATGTTTGGAAATTAGCGGCGGATTGTTTGCATTACCTATGATCATCATCATGCACATCACAAACGCATCGAAAACAAACCCAAGAACAGTAGATTTATTAAAGAAAAACGACGACTTAATTTGATAAGAAATCACGAAGTTGTAGACAGATTACAATCAACATTGTAGTTGGAACTACTTGCTTTCTCTCGGCGGTGATCAAGCCTCTTTAGGTAAAGAAGGATACCGATCGATGGGATGCCCGACTGATCGCTATATACGCTTGCCGCGCATGGAGAAGGAGAATACATGTTTAAAAGCAAATACAATCATCTAAAAAGGAATCAGTTTACTCTGTCCTTTGTAACCTGAAATAGGCTATTGAAAAAGGCATTAATGCTTATGAGTGCGGGTATGAACACAAGACAACTTCGAAAAAATGACACAATCACAAACTCATTATTTCTTATCTTTAGTTCGGGCAGGTCTTAATTGAAAGTTATTGCAGACAATAATTATTAAGTATGAACATCTTAAATGTTTAGGGTATTTTTTACATGTGCTTGTGGGTTGCCGTGTGGATTGGGACCAACTGTGAAACAGGTATTTGAAGATGTCGCATCTAAACAAAATTTATATGCCATACTTTTAATCGAATAGATGAATATAGAACATCAAATCGATATGTTCAAAGAGGTAGGAAAACAAAACATTATATCACTTATTTGAAATACATAGGCGCTTATATGCTTAACTCGATATGTTCAAAGAGGTAGGAAAATAAAACATTATATCACTTATTTTGAAAAACATAGGCGCTTATAGGCGCTTATATAAAAAGAAAACGGATGGAACAGTTTCTTATTGTAATTTCTTAACTGATGGCATCAGAGACATAGATAACAGAGATTGGCAACTCCTTCTTTACATATAGCCGGTTTCTGCGATATCTCGCATGACGCGTTATTTAGCGAGACCTTTCGAGATCTGTCTGTCGACGCTATTTTCAACTAAACGCGAAATAGGCAATACACATTTAAGCGTGTTTTAAGTCATGATTAAATTACTTTCTTACCAAATTTACTATATTGTTATTGTTAGAAAGTTTCTCCATCCAACAAGAC
The DNA here is from genome assembly GCA_947846245.1 of Cerastoderma edule. Taxonomy (NCBI): domain Eukaryota; kingdom Metazoa; phylum Mollusca; class Bivalvia; order Cardiida; family Cardiidae; genus Cerastoderma; species Cerastoderma edule. Next base: position 43,357,876 of record OX401405.1, on the reverse strand, counting down.
CGATCAGCAAGCGATTATCATAGTAATAAACATGGCAAACTGCGACAAACTTGATTGAATTGTTCGCAATTTCGTGGTTTTGTGCGATAAACGTGATAATTGAGTAGTTTTAGATTCAAACTGTTCTATAGGAGGGTTTTTCAAACATTTCCAATTCAAGTCCATTTTGAAGAAAGGGTTTGTTTTTCTACATTTCCAAATTTTCAGTTTAATATTCTTTGTCATTTAGAAGTTATTCCGTACTGAATATGTCCCTTTTACGACCCTAATGAGTTTAACCATAGTGATTTATAACCAAAAATTAACAAAGTTGTGCACAGTAAAACTAAAAAACTATGCACTGGATCATATCATACTTGACAGTTTCCTGAAGCGTTATTTTTGTTTTATGGTTGCCCGCATTTTTAAAGTAATCTTCGCTTCCATAACGAAGTTATACCAGGTTTACTTAACCACACAAGCATGATCATGATTTCGGCCATTTTATTTTCAACCAAAATATTTCATACTTGTACAAAGTAAAATGTTTTAATGGAGGTTTATTACAACATTTCTAATTTTTGTCCATTTTAATGGGTTAATATGATTTTGTCGATTTCCAAATTTTCAGTCTGATATTCTTTGTCATTTAGAAGTTATTGCGTACTAAATATATCCCATTTACTACCTAATGAGTTCAGCCATCTTGATTTCCAACCAAAAATTAACAAAGTTGTGCACAGTAAAACTAAAAAACCATGCACTAGATCATATCATACCTGACATTTTCCTGAAGTGTTATTTTTTGTTTTATGGTTGCCCGCATTTTTAAAGTAATATTCGCTTCCATAACGAAGTTATACCAGGTTTACTTAACCGCACAAGCATAATCGTGATTTTGGCCATTTCATTTTCAACCAAAATATTTCATACTTGTACAAAGTAAAATGTTTTAATGGAGGTTTATTCAAACATTTCTGATTTATGTCCATTTTATTGGGATAATATGATTTTGTCGATTTCCAAATTTTCAGTTTGATATTCTTTGTCATTTAGAAGTTATTGCGTACTCAATATTCCCCATTTACCACCTTACTGAGTTAAGCCATCTCGATTTCCAACCAAAAATTTCAAAAGTTGTGCACAGTAAAACTAAAAGACTATGCACTGGATCATATCATTCTTGACATTTTCCTGAAGTGTTATTTTTGTTTTAGGGTTGCCCGCATTTTTAAAGTAATCTTCGCTTCCATTACGAAGTTATACCACGTTTACTGAACCACACACGCATGATCATGATTTTGGCCATTTTATTTTCAACCAAAATATTTCATACTTGTACAAAGTAAAATGTTTTAACAGAGGATTATTCAAACATTTCAGATTTATGTCCACTTTAATGGGTTAATATGATTTTGTCGATTTCAAATTTTCAGTCTGATAATTTCAGTCTTAATTCCGATCGCTTGCAAATATGTCAAGTGAAATGTGTCATTTGAAGAACGAAGGGTGATAGAGTCAATCACGGTAGTGGACAATACAGGCTATGATTGTAAATTGCCACCCCATAAAATATGTAGTTTGATGTCATAAAACCTTTTGATGCTAGGGCGATTACACAAGAAGTGTGTGGCGCTAACCCTGTGTCCACTCTCTGACACCTCATTCAAATTTAATGACCTAAAGATCCTGAAAACAAAATAGGGAGGATTTGTTCTGTTTAAAGCGTCTGTCTGGTTTTAAAAGTAGTGTGCTTTGACTTAATTTCTCGTTGAGAAATGATAATAAAAACGAAGGTGCAAGACACACTATTTGCTTTAGCTTAACATTAAAAAAGCTCATATTTCTTTTTTCTAAAATCATTTCGGTCAGCAGCATGATAAGACCAGACCCTTACGTGTTTAAGAACAATTATGTACTTATTGATTTGCAATCAATATTAGAGGAATCTGCGGTAAAAGGTGTATTGAAAAACTTTGCACTTTTACAAAAATTCTCATCATATGCATTTTAACATCATAAAATACTTTTAATTTTCTTAAATTGAAACATTTGGCTTGAAATAATGTCATGATAAAAAATGTGTTTTGTTTTGACAAAATGAGCACTGTAAACAGTTTTACGACATGAATAAATGAAATGAATTGAGAAAGCAATCTTTTAATATTGACGAAAACTATCATGTCTTAGTGGAAAGTTCATGCTTTGGTTATTAACTGCAACTTAATAGAGTCACTTGATTTATTACAAAATATTATTCAAACCTTTGCTTAAAAGACATTGTCGTTATAAGTACAATTCTGAATTGAATGGTAATCAAGCCTGTCCTTGAAAAAGAGGCCTACTGGAACTTTTTGTTTTGTTTTTTAACATAAAATCAATTTAATAAAATCAAAATAAAACAAAATGTCCAGAAGTTGTTTCAGATAACCAATCAGATAACTAAAACATAGCTATTTTACTGTAATATAAAGAAGTATCAATTTCGCTTGACATCTCCCGTGACAACGGATAAACAGGTACGCACTTTCCTTATCTCGCAGAACCTCGCTGCACGCGAGAGTTTGGCGATAATTCCGGAGTTGCCAATCTCTGTTATCTATGTCTCTGATGGCATCAATTAAGGGAACATTCATTACTAGCGTGCTCTATTTAACGTAGAAAGTCGATTCTATTTTGGATACGAACGAACACGACTATATCCCTTGTCATAACGATATAATTTCTATAAATGTTAAAAGGTGGTTTTGATCTAATATTTGTGGATTCAACGCATGCTATTTTTCCATCACTTTTATACGGTTTGCTGTAACAAAAATAGGTGTTAAAGAGTGAATCATTGGTCCACACTTGAAATATTTTCTGATGAAGACAGCATTTCTATTTCGTAAACATGTTTATACCAAAACTCCAACCTATTTCAATATAAAGTTTACTATAACAATGTGAGCGGTCTCTTTAATTTACAACATTTAAAAGGAAAGCTACTATTCTTCCAACATTTCATACTGTGCAAGTATACCTTAGCAGAAGTAGTTCTTGATCTGTGATCTATTCGTCCATGTGTGAAATACTTTTGGACTAATGCAATATTTCATATTGCAGATATAAATGAATGTGCTTCCAACCCATGTCAGAACAATGCAAGATGTATAGATGGACAAAACGAATACACGTGCTTGTGTGAAAGTGGATGGACTGGAAGGAGCTGTGAAACGGGTACGTAGAGACCGTCGACCATTGGTTTTGCATATATTGTATCACAAACATACCAAATGTACATGTCACATTTGTCAGATAAAACTGATTATAAAATTGCTTCGTTTATTCTTTCACTGATACCACCGGATGATATATTAGTGCCTTGGCTATTAGCATTTCTTATTCATGACAGCTACCACATTTCTCTACATATAACTGATTCACAGGACAAACCTTTCATTGAATAGATAAACTGAAAATCAAGCCAATACGTTCAAAGAGGTGGAAAATCAAAACCTTATACGACACAAGGCCCAATATAACAAGGCATACAGACCGTCTTTCCTCAATATTGCATATATTATATCACAAGCTTACCAAATCTACATGTCACATTTTTCATTTAAACTGAGTTCAAAATTTCTTTACTGCATATTCTATGTCACAAGCATACCCAATTTACATGTCACACTTTTCGTATAAAACCGATTTTTCAATTACTTAATTGCATATTTTATACTATAAACATACAAAATCTGTATGTCACATTTGTCACATAAAACTGATTTTAAAATTACTTTATTTAATCTTTAACCAATTCCACCGGATAATATTTTAACGCCTTGGCTATTAGCATTTCCTATTCATGACAGTAACCACTATCTCTACATATAACTGATTCATATGACAAACCTTTCATTGAATAGATAAACAGAATATCAAGCCAATACGTTTAAAGAGGTGGAAAATCAAAACCTTATACGCCACAAGACCCAATAAAACAAGGCATACAAGCTGAATTCAACATTACTTAATCTTTTCACCAATGCCACTGGATGATATTCCTATGTATTGCCAATTAACATTTCCAATTTAAGATACTACACATCTATATTACTGATTTACATGACACACTTTTCATTAAATTCATTTTCATAGCCCTTGACAACTGAATTATTCATCCCAACATGACATACTTTCGGATGGACACAGTGATTCTATTTCATAAACATGTATATACTAATTCTCTCCAAGCCCGCTACTATAAACAGTGCAAGCTGTATAGAAGTCCGAACGTTTAAAATCCATCGTTTTAGGTTTTAAAGATAAAATTCGTCAACCATTAAAATACCTCACTTGTAACTAATCTTTAGCAAAATTAGTTCATGAACAGAGATTTTTCGCCCTAACTGAATCTTTTCGGACTTCATTATTTGCTAGTCTAAAGCATACACTTTGTCAACTATTTTGATACCCAACACGTATACTTTAGAAAAACTTGTGGACTTATACAATATTTCTAATTGCAGATATAAATGAATGCGCTTCCAACCCATGTCAGAACAATGCAAGCTGTATAGATGGACAAAACGAATACACGTGCTTGTGTGAAAGCGGATGGACTGGAAGGAGCTGTGAAACGGGTACGTAGAGACCCGTCGACCCTTGGTTTTGCATATTTTATAGCACAAACATACCAAATGTACATGTCACATTTGTCACATAAAACTGATTGTAAAATTATTTCGTTTATTCTTTCATCGATGCCACCGGATAATATTTTAACGCCTCGGCTATTAGCATTTCCTATTAATGACACTTACCACCTTTCTCTACATATAACTGATTCACATGACAAATCTTTCATTGAATAGATAAACAGAGTATCAAGCGTTCAAAGAGGTGGAAAATCAAAACCTTATACGACACAATGCCCAATATAACACGGCATACAGACCGTCTTCCCTCAATATTGCATATTGTATATCACAAGCTTACCAAATCTACATGTCACATTTTTCATTTAAACTCAGTTAAAAATTACATTATTGCATATTCTATATCACAAGCATACCGAATTTACATGTCACACTTTTCGTATAAAAACCGATTGTTGAATTACTTCATTGCATATTTTATACAATAAACATTCAAAATCTACATGTCAAAGTTTTCATATAGATCTGATTTCAGAATTATTTTGTTTATCCTTTTACCAAAATCACTGGATAATATTCCTATGCCTTGTCGATTAACATTTCCTATTCAGACACCAACCATCTGTTCTCGTTATATTACTTGTACCTGTCCATTCCAAGAACAATAAACAATTCTAGAGTGAATCTTTACTATTTTAAAGGAGTTGTTTTAGGCTTGCATTGAACTCTCAATATTTACTTTAGGGTTAAAGAGTTTAGGTAAAATATAGAGTTTAATGTGTGTGTTTTCATTACGTAGCGAAGTTTAAATTAAAAGGACTATCTCACATATTTATATTTCATTTTTGTTAAAAGATTACTTTTACGAATAGAAATGAAAACACAGATCCATCAAGTTACACAACATTGGAATTTTGATACGCTTCTCAAACCCGTTCTCCATTTATCGGTAATTAGATTTTATAGTGTATTCATCCTACAAGTATAGTAAACTGTTTAACCTGTTTATGTTGTAGAATGAATTATTGTGTCTGTTATTTGTAGTAATCGAAACTAGCAGGACCTTCGTAAAACCATACTTCAAAATAGGAAAGAATGGTACCGTGCAAAAAGAAATATATTGATAAGGACCGCATTTAGTCCAAAAAGAGTAACTTAGCTTCTAAAACTATTCACCGGTTTTGAGTTTACCCCACTGTTTTTATTTTGATTCAATTAAAACTTGCCCTGACAAAGAAAGAGATTTTTAAGTTGTAAATTTCGCTGGATAATCTCAAAGCTTTTAGAATGGTAAGTGCTGTAATTTTCTACAATGTTTGAAGTGGTAAAAGCACAAGCACTGATTATCTCTGCGTTTACTGCACTCAATGGAAATCATTTAGTCATTTATTTACATTAGTTTCTAAAACTTACTTAATTGACAATCTCTAACTAGATCCACTTCATGAAGCTGCTATACGATAGTGTACAAATTGGCACTACATGTTCAAACAGTAGAAAGAAAAGCTTTGTGGTAAGCATAGAGCCAATTCATCAATTGATTTCTATTATGTCTGATAAGATAATACAAAGGTTGTATCAGGCTTCTGGAGAAGGAGAACACATGGTTAAAAGCAAATACAAACCATTAAAAAGAAATCAGTCTACTCTGCCCTTTGTAACCTGAAATAGACTATTGAAAAAGGCATTAATGCTTATGAGTGCGGGTATGAACACAAGACAACTTCGAAAAAATGACACAACCACAAACTCATTATTTCTTATCTTGCGTTCGGGCAGGTCTAAATTGAAAGTTATTGCAGACAATAAATATTAAGTACGAACATCTTAAATGTTTACGGTATTTCTAAGAAATATTTAAACGCAATTGCTCCTTTGGTCATTAAATTTTCTAAAGCCACGTCTTAAGGTACAATACAATTTATCATGGAGAAATGGGTTAAACACAATGAACATATATTAATCCTTTGAAGTATTCAACCGCAATACTGAAAATTCGTTGCTTCTAACCATTCAATGAAAAAAGCCAAAGTTGTGGCAGTTAAGTTAGAGCTGAGAAAAATTTGTCATAATACTTTATCTACCACAACATTTAGGCCTGCCTATATTTCCTCTTCCGCTTATTTTTTCAGTGAAATATGTGCATAACACCAGTTAAATGAGATATCAGCTGCGCAGTTTGTAACAATATGTTCTGTATTAGACATCACATATTTATAGGAACGACTACAAAATCTTAAATACTGTAATGATGTTTGGAACGAATTTCCAGGAACGGTACTACATGCTATTTCAAGATTCTTTTCCAAATGTAAGTAGTGAATCATGTATTGTTTGGTATATGTTCCCAGAAATTGGTTGGCTAGTTGTTTCCTTTTTAAATGATGCTTTCTTTTACCCGGTAAGGTTTGTGCAGAAGACAGTAGCATAGAGCGTTGGCTTCAGAACACTAGCGTTGCCAGTTCGATTCGTTCCCAACATGATTCACCTCGCGGCGTTCTGTAAAATGTTCTTGGTCACGGAAGAGGATATCAGAACGTAAAAATAGTGTTCATTTTATTCAGATAAAGATGAATGCTCGTCCAGCCCCTGCCAACATGATGGGATCTGTAGAAATGGCCAAAACATGTACATGTGCTTGTGTGTTGCCGGGTGGATTGGGACCAACTGTGAAACAGGTATTTGGAGATGTCGCATCTACACAAAATGTATATGCCCTACTTTTAATCGAATAGATGAATATAGAACATCAAATCGATACGTTCAAAGAGGTAGGAAAACAAAACATTATATCACTTATTTGAAATACATAGGCGCTTATAGGCTTAACTCGATATGTTCAAAGAGGTAGGAAAACAAAACATTGTATCACTTATTTTGAAAAACATAGGCGCTTATAGGCGCTTATATAAAAAGAAAACGGATGGTACAGTTTCTTATTGTAATTTCCGTAAAAACATTGAAAGAGATAGTCTTCTTTTTTAACTGATGGCATCAATTAAGGGAACATTCATTACTAGTGTGCTCTATTTAACGTAGAAAGTCGATTCTATTTTGGATTCAACGCATGCTATTTTTCCATCACTTTTATACGGTTTGCTGTAGCAAAAATAGGTGTTAAAGAGTGAATCATTGGTCCACACTTGAAATATTTTCTGATGAAGACAGCATTTCTATTTCGTAAACATGTTTATATAAAAACTCCAGCCTATTTCAATATAAAGTTTACTATAACAATGTGAGCGGTCTCTTTAATTTACAACATTTAAAAGGAAAGCTACTATTCTTCCAACATTTCATACTGTGCAAGTATACCTTAGCAGAAGTAGTTCTTGATCTGTGATCTATTCGTCCATGTGTGAAATACTTTTGGACTAATGCAATATTTCATATTGCAGATATAAATGAATGTGCTTCCAACCCATGTCAGAACAATGCAAGATGTATAGATGGACAAAACGAATACACGTGCTTGTGTGAAAGTGGATGGACTGGAAGGAGCTGTGAAACGGGTACGTAGAGACCGTCGACCATTGGTTTTGCATATATTGTATCACAAACATACCAAATGTACATGTCACATTTGTCAGATAAAACTGATTATAAAATTGCTTCGTTTATTCTTTCACTGATGCCACCGTATGATATATTAGTGCCTTGGCTATAAGCATTTCTTATTCATGACAGCTACCACATTTCTCTACATATAACTGATTCACAGGACAAACCTTTCATTGAATAGATAAACTGAAAATCAAGCCAATACGTTCAAAGAGGTGGAAAATCAAAACCTTATACGACACAAGGCCCAATATAACAAGGCATACAGACCGTCTTTCCTCAATATTGCATATATTATATCACAAGCTTACCAAATCTACATGTCACATTTTTCATTTAAACTGAGTTCAAAATTTCTTTACTGCATATTCTATGTCACAAGCATTCCCAATTTACATGTCACACTTTTCGTATAAAACCGATTTTTCAATTACTTAATTGCATATTTTATTCCACAAACATACAAAATCTGTATGTCACATTTGTCACATTAAACTGATTTTAAAATTACTTTATTTAATCTTTAACCAATTCCACCGGATAGTATTTTAACGCCTTGGCTATTAGCATTTCCTATTCATGACAGTAACCACTATCTCTACATATAACTGATTCATATGACAAACCTTTCATTGAAGAGATAAACAGAATATTAAGCCAATACGTTCATAGAGGTGGAAAATCAAAACTTTATACGACACAAGGCCCATTATAACAAGGCATACCAGCTGAATTCAACATTACTTAATCTTTTCACCAATGCCACTGGATGATATTCCTATGTATTGCCAATTAACATTTCCAATTTAAGATACTACACATCTATATTACTGATTTACATGACACACTTTTCATTAAATTCATTTTTATAGCCCTTGACAACTGAATTATTCATCCCAACATGACATACTTTCGGATGGAGACAGCGATTCTATTTCATAAACATGTATATACTAATTCTCTCCAAGCCCGCTACTATAAACAGTGCAAACTGTATAGAAGTCCGAACGTTTAAAATCCATCGTTTTAGGTTTTAAAGATAAAATTCGTCAACCATTAAAATACCTCACTTGTAACTAATCTTTAGCAAAATTAGTTCATGAACAGAGATTTTTCGCCCTAACTTAAAATCTTTTCGGACTTCATTATTTGCTAGTCTAAAGCATACACTTTGTCAACTATTTTGATACCCACCACGTATACTTTAGAAAAACTTGTGGACTTATACAATATTTCTAATTGCAGATATAAATGAATGCGCTTCCAACCCATGTCAGAACAATGCAAGCTGTATAGATGGACAAAACGAATACACGTGCTTGTGTGAAAGCGGATGGACTGGAAGGAGCTGTGAAACGGGTACGTAGAGACCCGTCGACCCTTGGTTTTGCATATTTTATAGCACAAACATACCAAATGTACATGTCACATTTGTCACATAAAACCAATTGTAAAATTATTTCGTTTATTCTTTCATCGATGCCACCGGATAATATTTTAACACCTCGGCTATTAGCATTTCCTATTAATGACACTTAACACCTTTCTCTACATATAACTGATTCACATGACAAATCTTTCATTGAATAGATAAACAGAGTATCAAGCGTTCAAAGAGGTGGAAAATCAAAACCTTATACGACACAAGGCCCAATATAACACGGCATACAGACCGTCTTCCCTCAATATTGCATATTGTATATCACAACCTTACCAAATCTACATGTCACATTTTTCATTTAAACTGAGTTAAAAATTACTTTATTGCATATTCTATATCACAAGCATACCGAATTTACATGTCACACTTTTCGTATAAAAACCGATTGTTGAATTACTTCATTGCATATTTTATACAATAAACATTCAAAATCTACATGTCAAAGTTTTCATATAGATCTGATTTCAAAATTATTTTGTTTATCCTTTTACCAAAATCACTGGATAATATTCCTATGCCTTGTCGATTAACATTTCCTATTCAGACACCAACCATCTGTTCTCGTTATATTACTTGTACCTGTCCATTCCAAGAACAATAAACAATTCTAGAGTGAATCTCTACTATTGTGAAGGAGTTGCTTTAGGCTTGCATTGAACTCTCAATATTTACTTTAGGGTTAAAGAGTTAAGGTAAAATATAGAGTTTAATGTGTGTGTTTTCATTACGTAGCGAAGTTTAAATTAAAGTGACTATCTCACATATTTATATTTCATTTTTGTTAAAAGATTACTTTTACGGATAGAAATGAAAACACAGATCCATCAAGTTACACAACATTGGAATTTTGATACGCTTCTCAAACCCGTTCTCCATTTATCGGTAATTAGATTTTATAGTGTATTCATCCTACAAGTATAGTAAACTGTTAAACCTGTTTATGTTGTAGAATGAATTATTGTGTCTGTTATTTGTAGTAATCGAAACTAGCAAGACCTTCGTAAAACCATACTTCAAAATAGGAAAGAATGGTACCGTGCAAAAAGAAATATATTGATAAGGACCGCATTTAGTCCAAAAAGAGTAACTTAGCTTCTAAAACTATTCACCGGTTTTGAGTTTACCCCACTGTTTTTATTTTGATTCAATTAAAACTTGCCCTGACAAAGAAAGAGATTTTTAAGTTGTAAATCTCGCTGGATGATCTCAAAGCTTTTAGAATGGTAAGTGATGTAATTTTCTACAATGTTTAAAGTGGTAAAAGCACAAGCACTGATTATCTCTGCGTTTACTGCACTCAATGGAAATCATTTAGTCATTTATTTACATTAGTTTCTAAAACTTACTTAATTGACAATCTCTAACTAGATCCACTTCATGAAGCTGCTATACGATAGTGTACAAATTGGCACTACATGTTCAAACAGTAGAAAGAAAAGCTTTGTGGTAAGCATAGAGCAAATTTATCAATTAATTTCTATTATGTCTGATAAGATAATACAAAGGTTGTATCAGGCTTCTTGAGAAGGAGAATACATGGTTAAAAGCAAATTCAATCATCTAAAAAGGAATCAGTCTACTCTGCCCTTTGTAACCTGAAATAGACTATTGAAAAAGGCATTAATGCTTATGAGTGCGGGTATGAACATAAGACAACTTCGAAAAAATGACACAACCACAAACTCATTATTTCTTATCTTGCGTTCGGGCAGGTCTAAATTGAAAGTTATTGCAGACAATAAATATTAAGTACGAACATCTTAAATGTTTACGGTATTTCTAAGAAATATTTAAACGCAATTGCTCCTTTGGTCATTAAATTTTCTAAAGCCACGTCTTAAGGTACAATACAATTTATCATGGAGAAATGGGTTAAACACAATGGACATATATTAATCCTTTGAAGTATTCAACCGCAATACTGAAAATTCGTTGCTTCTAACCATTCAATGAAAAAAGCCAAAGTTGTGCAGTTAAGTTAGAGCTGAGAAAAATTTGTCATAATACTTTATCTACCACAACATTTAGGCCTGCCTATATTTCCTCTTCCGCTTATTTTTTCAGTGAAATATGTGCATAACACCAGTTAAATGAGATATCAGCTGCGCAGTTTGTAACAATATGTTCTGTATTAGACATCACATATTTATAGGAACGACTACAAAATCTTAAATACTGTAATGATGTTTGGAACGAATTTCCAGGAACGGTACTACATGCTATTTCAAGATTCTTTTCCAAATGTAAGTAGTGAATCATGTATTGTTTGGTATATGTTCCCAGAAATTGGTTGGCTAGTTGTTTCCTTTTTAAATGATGCTTTCTTTTACCCGGTAAGGTTTGTGCAGAAGACAGTAGCATAGAGCGTTGGCTTCAGAACACTAGCGTTGCCAGTTCGATTCGTTCCCAACATGATTCACCTTGCGGCGTTCTGTAAAATGTTCTTGGTCACGGAAGAGGATATCAGAACGTAAAAATAGTGTTCATTTTATTCAGATAAAGATGAATGCTCGTCCAGCCCCTGCCAACATGATGGGATCTGTAGAAATGGCCAAAACATGTACATGTGCTTGTGTGTTGCCGGGTGGATTGGGACCAACTGTGAAACAGGTATTTGGAGATGTCGCATCTACACAAAATGTATATGCCCTACTTTTAATCGAATAGATGAATATAGAACATCAAATCGATACGTTCAAAGAGGTAGGAAAACAAAACATTATATCACTTATTTGAAATACATAGGCGCTTATAGGCTTAACTCGATATGTTCAAAGAGGTAGGAAAACAAAACATTGTATCACTTATTTTGAAAAACATAGGCGCTTATAGGCGCTTATATAAAAAGAAAACGGATGGTACAGTTTCTTATTGTAATTTCCGTAAAAACATTGAAAGAGATAGTCTTCTTTTTTAACTGATGGCATCAATTAAGGGAACATTCATTACTAGTGTGCTCTATTTAACGTAGAAAGTCGATTCTATTTTGGATTCAACGCATGCTATTTTTCCATCACTTTTATACGGTTTGCTGTAGCAAAAATAGGTGTTAAAGAGTGAATCATTGGTCCACACTTGAAATATTTTCTGATGAAGACAGCATTTCTATTTCGTAAACATGTTTATATCAAAACTCCAGCCTATTTCAATATAAAGTTTACTATAACAATGTGAGCGGTCTCTTTAATTTACAACATTTAAAAGGAAAGCTACTATTCTTCCAACATTTCATACTGTGCAAGTATACCTTAGCAGAAGTAGTTCTTGATCTGTGATCTATTCGTCCATGTGTGAAATACTTTTGGACTAATGCAATATTTCATATTGCAGATATAAATGAATGTGCTTCCAACCCATGTCAGAACAATGCAAGATGTATAGATGGACAAAACGAATACACGTGCTTGTGTGAAAGTGGATGGACTGGAAGGAGCTGTGAAACGGGTACGTAGAGACCGTCGACCATTGGTTTTGCATATATTGTATCACAAACATACCAAATGTACATGTCACATTTGTCAGATAAAACTGATTATAAAATTGCTTCGTTTATTCTTTCACTGATGCCACCGGATGATATATTAGTGCCTTGGCTATTAGCATTTCTTATTCATGACAGCTACCACATTTCTCTACATATAACTGATTCACAGGACAAACCTTTCATTGAATAGATAAACTGAAAATCAAGCCAATACGTTCAAAGAGGTGGAAAATCAAAACCTTATACGACACAAGGCCCAATATAACAAGGCATACAGACCGTCTTTCCTCAATATTGCATATATTATATCACAAGCTTACCAAATCTACATGTCACATTTTTCATTTAAACTGAGTTCAAAATTTCTTTACTGCATATTCTATGTCACAAGCATACCCAATTTACATGTCACACTTTTCGTATAAAACCGATTTTTCAATTACTTAATTTCATATTTTATACTATAAACATACAAAATCTGTATGTCACATTTGTCACATAAAACTGATTTTAAAATTACTTTATTTAATCTTTAACCAATTCCACCGGATAATATTTTAACGCCTTGGCTATTAGCATTTCCTATTCATGACAGTAACCACTATCTCTACATATAACCGATTCATATGACAAACCTTTCATTGAATAGATAAACAGAATATCAAGCCAATACGTTTAAAGAGGTGGAAAATCAAAACCTTATACGCCACAAGACCCAATAAAACAAGGCATACAAGCTGAATTCAACATTACTTAATCTTTTCACCAATGCCACTGGATGATATTCCTATGTATTGCCAATTAACATTTCCAATTTAAGATACTACACATCTATATTACTGATTTACATGACACACTTTTCATTAAATTCATTTTCATAGCCCTTGACAACTGAATTATTCATCCCAACATGACATACTTTCGGATGGAGACAACGATTCTATTTCATAAACATGTATATACTAATTCTCTCCAAGCCCGCTACTATAAACAGTGCAAACTGTATAGAAGTCCGAACGTTTAAAATCCATCGTTTTAGGTTTTAAAGATAAAATTCGTCAACCATTAAAATACCTCACTTGTAACTAATCTTTAGCAAAATTAGTTCATGAACAGAGATTTTTCGCCCTAACTTAAAATCTTTTCGGACTTCATTATTTGCTAGTCTAAAGCATACACTTTGTCAACTATTTTGATAATCAACACGTATACTTTAGAAAACCTTGTGGACTTATACAATATTTCTAATTGCAGATATAAATGAATGCGCTTCCAACCCATGTCAGAACAATGCAAGCTGTATAGATGGACAAAACGAATACACATGCTTGTGTGAAAGCGGATGGACTGGAAGGAGCTGTGAAACGGGTACGTAGAGACCCGTCGACCCTTGGTTTTGCATATTTTATAGCACAAACATACCAAATGTACATGTCACATTTGTCACATAAAACTGATTGTAAAATTATTTCGTTTATTCTTTCATCGATGCCATCGGATAATATTTTAACGCCTCAGCTATTAGCATTTCCTATTAATGACACTTACCACCTTTCTCTACATATAACTGATTCACATGACAAATCTTTCATTGAATAGATAAACAGAGTATCAAGCGTTCAAAGAGGTGGAAAATCAAAACCTTATACGACACAAGGCCCAATATAACACGGCATACAGACCGTCTTCCCTCAATATTGCATATTGTATATCACAAGCTTACCAAATCTACATGTCACATTTTTCATTTAAACTGAGTTAAAAATTACTTTATTGCATATTCTATATCACAAGCATACCGAATTTACATGTCACACTTTTCGTATAAAAACCGATTGTTGAATTACTTCATTGCAGATTTTATACAATAAACATTCAAAATCTACATGTCAAAGTTTTCATATAGATCTGATTTCAAAATTATTTTGTTTATCCTTTTACCAAAATCACTGGATAGTATTCCTATGCCTTGTCGATTAACATTTCCTATTCAGACACCAACCATCTGTTCTCGTTATATTACTTGTACCTGTCCATTCCAAAAACAATAAACAATTCTAGAGTGAATCTCTACTATTGTGAAGGAGTTGCTTTAGGCTTGCATTGAACTCTCAATATTTACTTTAGGGTTAAAGAGTTAAGGTAAAATATAGAGTTTAATGTGTGTGTTTTCATTACGTAGCGAAGTTTAAATTAAAGTGACTATCTCACATATTTATATTTCATTTTTGTTAAAAGATTACTTTTACGGATAGAAATGAAAACACAGATCCATCAAGTTACACAACATTGGAATTTTGATACGCTTCTCAAACCCGTTCTCCATTTATCGGTAATTAGATTTTATAGTGTATTCATCCTACAAGTATAGTAAACTGTTAAACCTGTTTATGTTGTAGAATGAATTATTGTGTCTGTTATTTGTAGTAATCGAAACTAGCAAGACCTTCGTAAAACCATACTTCAAAATAGGAAAGAATGGTACCGTGCAAAAAGAAATATATTGATAAGGACCGCATTTAGTCCAAAAAGAGTAACTTAGCTTCTAAAACTATTCACCGGTTTTGAGTTTACCCCACTGTTTTTATTTTGATTCAATTAAAACTTGCCCTGACAAAGAAAGAGATTTTTAAGTTGTAAATTTCGCTGGATGATCTCAAAGCTTTTAGAATGGTAAGTGATGTAATTTTCTACAATGTTTGAAGTGGTAAAAGCACAAGCACTGATTATCTCTGCGTTTACTGCACTCAATGGAAATCATTTAGTCATTTATTTACATTAGTTTCTAAAACTTACTTAATTGACAATCTCTAACTAGATCCACTTCATGAAGCTGCTATACGATAGTGTACAAATTGGCACTACATGTTCAAACAGTAGAAAGAAAAGCTTTGTGGTAAGCATAGAGCCAATTTATCAATTAATTTCTATTATGTCTGATAAGATAATACAAAGGTTGTATCAGGCTTCTTGAGAAGGAGAATACATGGTTAAAAGCAAATTCAATCATCTAAAAAGGAATCAGTCTACTCTGCCCTTTGTAACCTGAAATAGACTATTGAAAAAGGCATTAATGCTTATGAGTGCGGGTATGAACACAAGACAACTTCGAAAAAATGACACAACCACAAACTCATTATTTCTTATCTTGCGTTCGGGCAGGTCTAAATTGAAAGTTATTGCAGACAATAAATATTAAGTACGAACATCTTAAATGTTTACGGTATTTCTAAGAAATATTTAAACGCAATTGCTCCTTTGGTCATTAAATTTTCTAAAGCCACGTCTTAAGGTACAATACAATTTATCATGGAGAAATGGGTTAAACACAATGGACATATATTAATTCTTTGAAGTATTCAACCGCAATACTGAAAATTCGTTGCTTCTAACCATTCAATGAAAAAAGCCAAAGTTGTGGCAGTTAAGTTAGAGCTGAGAAAAATTTGTCATAATACTTTATCTACCACAACATTTAGGCCTGCCTATATTTCCTCTTCCGCTTATTTTTTCAGTGAAATATGTGCATAACACCAGTTAAATGAGATATCAGCTGCGCAGTTTGTAACAATATGTTCTGTATTAGACATCACATATTTATAGGAACGACTACAAAATCTTAAATACTGTAATGATGTTTGGAACGAATTTCCAGGAACGGTACTACATGCTATTTCAAGATTCTTTTCCAAATGTAAGTAGTGAATTATGTATTGTTTGGTATATGTTCCCAGAAATTGGTTGGCTAGTTGTTTCCTTTTTAAATGATGCTTTCTTTTACCCGGTAAGGTTTGTGCAGAAGACAGTAGCATAGAGCGTTGGCTTCAGAACACTAGCGTTGCCAGTTCGATTCGTTCCCAACATGATTCACCTCGCGGCGTTCTGTAAAATGTTCTTGGTCACGGAAGAGGATATCAGAACGTAAAAATAGTGTTCATTTTATTCAGATAAAGATGAATGCTCGTCCAGCCCCTGCCAACATGATGGGATCTGTAGAAATGGCCAAAACATGTACATGTGCTTGTGTGTTGCCGGGTGGATTGGGACCAACTGTGAAACAGGTATTTGGAGATGTCGCATCTACACAAAATGTATATGCCATACTTTTAATCGAATAGATGAATATAGAACATCAAATCGATATGTTCAAAGAGGTAGGAAAACAAAACATTATATCACTTATTTGAAATACATAGGCGCTTATAGGCTTAACTCGATATGTTCAAAGAGGTAGGAAAACAAAACATTGTATCACTTATTTTGAAAAACATAGGCGCTTATAGGCGCTTATATAAAAAGAAAACGGATGGTACAGTTTCTTATTGTAATTTCCGTAAAAACATTGAAAGAGATAGTCTTCGTTTTTAACTGATGGCATCAATTAAGGGAACATTCATTACTAGTGTGCTCTATTTAACGTAGAAAGTCGATTCTATTTTGGATTCAACGCATGCTATTTTTCCATCACTTTTATACGGTTTGCTGTAGCAAAAATAGGTGTTAAAGAGTGAATCATTGGTCCACACTTGAAATATTTTCTGATGAAGACAGCATTTCTATTTCGTAAACATGTTTATATCAAAACTCCAGCCTATTTCAATATAAAGTTTACTATAACAATGTGAGCGGTCTCTTTAATTTACAACATTTAAAAGGAAAGCTACTATTCTTCCAACATTTCATACTGTGCAAGTATACCTTAGCAGAAGAAGTTCTTGATCTGTGATCTATTCGTCCATGTGTGAAATACTTTTGGACTAATGCAATATTTCATATTGCAGATATAAATGAATGTGCTTCCAACCCATGTCAGAACAATGCAAGATGTATAGATGGACAAAACGAATACACGTGCTTGTGTGAAAGTGGATGGACTGGAAGGAGCTGTGAAACGGGTACGTAGAGACCGTCGACCATTGGTTTTGCATATATTGTATCACAAACATACCAAATGTACATGTCACATTTGTCAGATAAAACTGATTATAAAATTGCTTCGTTTATTCTTTCACTGATGCCACCGGATGATATATTAGTGCCTTGGCTATAAGCATTTCTTATTCATGACAGCTACCACATTTCTCTACATATAACTGATTCACAGGACAAACCTTTCATTGAATAGATAAACTGAAAATCAAGCCAATACGTTCAAAGAGGTGGAAAATCAAAACCTTATACGACACAAGGCCCAATATAACAAGGCATACAGACCGTCTTTCCTCAATATTGCATATATTATATCACAAGCTTACCAAGTCTACATGTCACATTTTTCATTTAAACTGAGTTCAAAATTTCTTTATTGCATATTCTATATCACAAGCATACCCAATTTAAATGTCACACTTTTCGTATAAAACCGATTTTTCAATTACTTAATTGCATATTTTATACCACAAACATACAAAATCTGTATGTCACATTTGTCACATAAAACTGATTTTAAAATTACTTTATTTAATCTTTAACCAATTCCACCGGATAATATTTTAACGCCTTGGCTATTAGCATTTCCTATTCATGACAGTAACCACTATCTCTACATATAACTGATTCATATGACAAACCTTTCATTGAAGAGATAAACAGAATATTAAGCCAATACGTTTAAAGAGGTGGAAAATCAAAACCTTATACGCCACAAGACCCAATAAAACAAGGCATACCAGCTGAATTCAACATGACTTAATCTTTTTACCAATGCCACTGGATGATATTCCTATGTATTGCCAATTAACATTTCCAATTTAAGATACTACACATCTATATTACTGATTTACATGACACACTTTTCATTAAATTCATTTTTATAGCCCTTTACAACTGAATTATTCATCCCAACATGACATACTTTCGGATGGAGACAGCGATTCTATTTCATAAACATGTATATACTAATTCTCTCCAAGCCCGCTACTATAAACAGTGCAAACTGTATGGAAGTCCGAACGTTTTAAATCCATCGTTTTAGGTTTTAAAGATAAAATTCGTCAACCATTAAAATACCTTACTTGTAACCAATCCTTAGCAAAATTAGTTCATGAACAGAGATTATTCGCCCTAACTTAAAATCTTTTCGGACTTCATTATTTGCTAGTTTAAAGCATACAATTTGTCAACTATTTTGATACCCCACACGTATACTTTAGAAAAACTTGTGGACTTATACAATATTTCTAATTGCAGATATAAATGAATGCGCTTCCAACCCATGTCAGAACAATGCAAGCTGTATAGATGGACAAAACGAATACACGTGCTTGTGTGAAAGCGGATGGACTGGAAGGAGCTGTGAAACGGGTACGTAGAGACCCGTCGACCCTTGGTTTTGCATATTTTATAGCACAAACATACCAAATGTACATGTCACATTTGTCACATAAAACTGATTGTAAAATTATTTCGTTTATTCTTTCATCGATGCCACCGGATAATATTTTAACGCCTCGGCTATTAGCATTTCCTATTAATGACACTTACCACCTTTCTCTACATATAACTGATTCACATGACAAATCTTTCATTGAATAGATAAACAGAGTATCAAGCGTTCAAAGAGGTGGAAAATCAAAACCTTATACGACACAAGGCCCAATATAACAAGGCATACAGACCGTCTTTCCTCAATATTGCATATTGTATATCACAAGCTTACCAAATCTACATGTCACATTTTTCATTTAAGCTGAGTTCAAAATTACTTTATTACATATTCTATATCACAAGCATACCAAATTTATATGTCATTCTATATCACAAGCATACCAAATTTATATGTCACACTTTTCGTATAAAAACCGATTGTTGAATTACTTCATTGCATATTTTATACAATAAACATACAAAATCTACATGTCAAAGTTTTCATATAGATCTGATTTCAAAATTATTTTGTTTATCCTTTTACCAAAATCACTGGATAATATTCCTATGCCTTGTCGATTAACATTTCCTATTCAGACACCAACCATCTGTTCTCGTTATATTACTTGTACCTGTCCATTCCAAGAACAATAAACAATTCTAGAGTGAATCTCTACTATTGTAAAGGAGTTGTTTTATGCTTGCATTGAACTCTCAATATTTACTTTAGGGTTAAAGAGTTTAGGTAAAATATAGAGTTTAATGTGTGTTTTCATTACGTAGCGAAGTTTAAATTAAAAGGACTATCTCACATATTCATATTTCATTTTTTGTTAAAAGATTACTTTTACGGATAGAAATGAAAACACAGATCCATCAAGTTACACAACATTGGAATTTTGATACGCTTCTCAAACCCGTTCTCCATTTATCGGTAATTAGATTTTATAGTGTATTCATCGTGCAAGTATAGTAAACTGTTAAACCTGTTTATGTTGTAGAATGAATTATTGTGTCTGTTATTTGTAGTAATCGAAACTAGCAGGACCTTCGTAAAACCATACTTCAAAATAGGAAAGAATGGTACCGTGCAAAAAAATTTATATTGATTAGGACCGCATTTATTCCAAAAAGAGTAACTAAGCTTCTAAAACTATTCACCGCTTTTGAGTTTACCCCACTGTTATTATTTTGATTCAATTAAAACTTGCTCTGACAAAGAAAGAGATTTTTAAGTTCTAATTTTCGCTTGGATAATCTCAAAGCTTTTAGAATGGTTAGTGATGTAATTTTCTACAATGTTTGAAGTGGTAAAAGCACAAGCACTGATTATCTCTGCGTTTACTGCACTCAATGGAAATCATTAAGTCATTTATTTACATTAGTTTCTAAAACTTACTTAATTGACAATCTCTAACTAGATCCACTTCATGAAGCTGCTATACGATAGTGTACAAATTGGCACTACATGTTCAAACAGTAGAAAGAAAAGCTTTGTGGTAAGCATAGAGCCAATTCATCAATTAATTTCTATTATGTCTGATAAGATAATACAAAGGTTGTATCAGGCTTCTGGAGAAGGAGAACACATGGTTAAAAGCAAATACAATCATCTAAAAAGAAATCAGTCTACTCTGCCCTTTGTAACCTGAAATAGACTATTGAAAAAGGCATTAATGCTTATGAGTGCGGGTATGAACACAAGACAACTTCGAAAAAATGACACAACATGTACATGTGCTTGTGTGTTACCGGTGGATTGGGACCAACTGTGAAACAGGTATTTGGAGATGTCGGATCTACACAAAATTTATATGCCATACTTTTAATCGAATAGATGAATCTAGCACATCAAATCGATATGTTCAAAAAAATACATAGGCGCTTATAGGCTTAACTCGATATGTTCAAAGAGGTAGGAAAGAAAAACATTATATCACTTATTTTGAAAAACATAGGCGCTTATAGGCGCTTATATAAAAAGAAAACGGATGGTACTGTTTCTTATTGTAATTTCCGTAAAAACATTGAAAGAGATAGTCTTCTTTTTTAACTGATGGCATCAATTAAGGGAACATTCATTACTAGTGTGCTCTATTTAACGTAGAAAGTCGATTCTATTTTGGATACGAACGAACACGACACCAGCCCTTGTCATAACGATAGAATTTCTATAAATGTTAAAAGGTGGTTTTGATCTAATATTTGTGGATTCAACGCATGCTATTTTTCCATCACTTTTATACGGTTTGCTGTAGCAAAAATAGGTGTTAAAGAGTGAATCATTGGTCCACATTTGAAATATTTTCTGATGAAGGCAGCATATCTATTTCGTAAACACGTATATACCAAAACTCCAGCCCATTTCAATATAAAGTTTACTGTAACAATGTGAGAGGTCTCTTTAATTTACAAGATTTAAAAGGAAAGCTACTATTCTTCCAACATTTCATACTGTGCAAGTATACCTTGCAGAAGCAGTTCTTGATCTGTGATCTATCCGTCCACGTGTGAAATACTTTTGGACTAATGCAATATTTCATATTGCAGATATAAATGAATGTGCTTCCAACCCATGTCAGAACAATGCAAGCTGTATAGATGGACAAAACGAATACACGTGCTTGTGTGACAGCGGATGGACTGGAAGGAGCTGTGAAACGGGTACGTAGAGACCGTCGACCATTGGTTTTGCATATATTATCTCACAAACTGATTGTAAAATTACTTCGTTTATTCTTCACTGGTGCCACCGGATGATATTGTAGGCCTTGGCTATTAGCATTTCTTATTCATGACAGTTACCACATTTCTCTACATATAACTGATTCACATGATGAAAAACGTGTGGACTTATGCAATATTTCCAATTGCAGATATAAATGAATGTGTTTCCAACCCATGTCAGAACAATGCAAGCTGTAAAGATGGACAAAACTCATACACGTGCTTGTGCAAAAGTGGATGGACCGGAAGGATCTGTGAAACGGATACGTTGAGAATGTCGACCCTCGGTATTGCATATTTTATATCTTTAGCATACCGTACTACATATCACATTTGTCATATAAAACCATATTTAAAATTTTCTAATTTTACATATTCCATATTTCAAGCACCAATGCCACCGGATAATATCCCTAGGCATTGCCGATTAACATTTCCAATTCAGGACACTACCCATATGTTCTCTATATATTACTGATGTCAAGTTCAACGACCATAACAGTTCTAGAGTGAATCTTCACGTTTGTGAAGTGGTTGCTTTAGTCTTGCATCGATCTCGGAATGATTACTTTAGGGTTAAGGTTTTTATGTAAAATATAGAACTATATTTGTGTGTTTTCCTTACATCGCGAGGTTTAAATTAAATTTTTAGGGATAGAAAGAAAACATAGATCTATCAAGTTACACAAAATTGGAATTTTGATTAGCTTCTCGAACCCGTTCTTAATTCATTGGTAATGGAATTTTATAGTGTATTCATCCTGCAAGTATGGTAAACTGTTAAACCTGATTATTTTGAAGAATAAATTGTTGTTTCTGTTATTGATAGTAATCAAAACTGGCAGGAACTTCGTAAAACCATACTGCGAAAAAGGAAAGAAACAAAACGTTGATTAATATATTTTTTAATAAAATCACACTTTTAAACAAGTTTTAAGACAATGCATTGTAAAACAATATTATTTGGTAAACGTTTGGTCAGATTTAAATAGGTATTACCAGAAAACCCCAGTAAACACAACTTAAACGTGAACGCCGACAAGAAATAACCCAGATTAGCCAGTTTAATAATTCAGATTGCCTGATTTTTCATCTCTGAACTGATCAACTGATTAAAAATATTTTAACCGACCAATCAGAATCTGTAAGTTTGATTATGTAAACAAACAGAGTGTTGATAAACATGAGTGAAGCAAAGAAAACTATTTTCAAGCACAAACGATTACTGTTAAGGTATTTTATTAAATATTGTATCCATAGTATTCATAAATCAATTAAAATTACTTTTACAAACATAATAAAAGAACTTAATATATTTTTTTTTCAGAAAGTTATTTGAACTCGTATCCTTACATGTGCCTTTAAAGTATTCAGTGATACACTCTTTCTCAATGGTCAATGTCTCGTCAACTACCATCGTGAACGTCTTCCACACAAACTGCCACATGGAATGCGGACGAAAATAAATACCGACGAGGAATAGTGCCGAAAATTCGTTTTCTTAGCAAGATTAGGATTAGATAAGACAAACTATATGTACACGTCTTAATTCTATCTGATAAAATGTCCGATAATACTAGTATCTAAATGTATCAAAGTAAAACTCATTTACACAAAAATAATGTTCTGACACGGGTTTGTTTGGAATGGGTTGATATTCATGCCAATGATTTACCAAGGCGGAATGTATCGATTCCAATTCGGCAATTAATACGGCAACGTTATTCAAAGTGCATCACAGTCTTTAAGCTTTTCGAAGATTTACATAATCCTGAGCATTAAAAAAATGTTTTGTGTATATGCTCTCCAAATAAACATTTATATAATGTGTTGAGTAATGAAAAAGTTATTTCTTGGACATTTTTGGAACAATCAAAACTGTGGTACCTCGGTGTCGGGGATGTCATGTTTAACGTTTGCCATTGGCTTACGCCCTCGGGTAAATAGTTCTAAAGTCATTCCTTCCACATCTTGATCACAGTTTTGACTGCTCCACAAATGTCCATGAAATTACTGTATACTGTATTACATAAGTACTGCCTTGAATTACAGATTCAAAAAGGGTCAAGGTTCTAGTTCTGACGATTGGCATAGCAGTCGGGGTTACAAGTCTATGTGTATTTGCAGTGTATATCGTTATGAGAAAAAAGTCTACAGTGAGTTCAGGTATGTTTGATAAACCAAACCGATAATATAAATGGCTCAATCCACAACACTACAGGTATTGTTTGAAAATAATGATAACTTGTCACATTTTGTTACTGTATTAGAAGGTCCTGATTTTAATTTTGGTTACAGTTGGTGCTTGTCTAGATGTACCCTTAGTTCTTTTTTCGGTCGGGTTTGCAGTGTATATCGTAAAGAGAAGAATTTTCGATAAACACCAACTGCATAATCAACGACTCGACTGCCAACCCGACAGGTGATGATAACTTGTCATATGTTGTAACTGTATTCAAAGGTCCTGATTTCACGTTAGGTGTTGGTAAGCATATGTTTGGGTGTACTGCTAGAGTTTTTTCTCTTAAATTTGAAAGAGTCTTAGGCCTGTTCATTTATGGAAGATTCAACGCTGTAATAGTTGATTTTGGAAACCAAAAAGCTCTAGTGACATTGAATTTTATGGTGAACTGCATGAAGGCACTTTAAAAAGGGCACTGCTTGTAGTTCTGTTAACGATCAGATTTGCATTGTATCGCGTTAACCCCCAAATATGCCGGGTAATTTTCTAAAACTATATATTTTGTCGCCTGCTTTTCAAAACCTTAGATATCTTCTTAATTTTAACGACGAAAGATACTCACAATAGCAAACAAGCTAGATTACAGGCTCCCGCAATGTTATAAGAAAAAGCAAAGTCATAGTAAAGCATTATTTTCGTGTTGAAAAGGTCCTTTCCGTCATTGTAGACAACTTGCCATGATCACAAATCAATGATAAACATAACATATCGTGCCAAATGTCTTTTTTATCATCTAAAACATACTAGCGCTCGGATATAATGTAAAGTCGGGTAAAATGAGTTATGAATTATGATAGAATCTGTTCAAACATAGCGAAACATCACAGGATTATGACAATATAAAGCCTGTACTATTTACATGTAATATCTATTTTTTAAAGTGCTATTTTCATAAATTTCGTGCCCACCATTTTAACTTCATTGTTTACAATCGATTAACAACTAAAAAAGAAATAATTGCTTAAATGAGTGGTGATCACCTAGTAAAAAAAATCACGTGACAAACATAAAGATACTATGATATATCCAATACCAACAACGTGAACATTCAAAATGGAGAATATTTTTGGTTTCATTGTTTCCCTGCGTTTCTCGGCTGACATTGTTTTATCGCTAATTGTAAACAAACCTTATCGTATTTACTCTTTTAAAAAATCTCACGTGAAGGTGTTATCGTCTGAGTTCCCCTGTAAAAGGAATTTAAAGTACTTTTAATTTGATTGTCAACTATTCTAGAACTTTAACAATTTTAAAAATGAGCGCAAGTATGGCTTAAAGTAATTAGGCTCATAATTATCATAAAATTATATTTACATGAATGGTATGGAAACGACGTATTAACGGCTTAAATATTTACATAAAAACTACAATTTTAAATGAACATACACATTATGATACGTTATGGTCCTATTTACAAATACATTACTTGTGAATTTTCTAACTCTTTTTTAAAGTATTACAACCATCCAACCGTTTGAAATGATTAGAGAAGCTCCATAAATTCATAATAAGCATTTATTTTATCCCTTTTTCATTTGTACTTATATAGTTTGCTTTTGAACAAATTAACACCAGGTTATTCCCTTTCGTATTGGCGTTTTGTGTCTTTCATTTGCTATCTACAATGTAAGTCAACAAATCATTTGCCAACCTTGTGTTGTCAATAGGATTGATTGACATGCACTTTATATCTCACAAATCCTTTGTTTGTCTTGTAATTGCATTCAAAGGTGAGACATACTTGATCGTTTCATCGATGGATTATTTCAGACAAATTCGAGACAAAAGCTGAATTATTGGTAAGATGCCCACTGATACAAAATGATTTTTTTGTAATAAGTGCATCACCATATTTGTTTTACTTTTGTCTACAAAGACTTACATATACAATCATCTGTAGCAGACGACATACGAAATAACAACGAAAGTTGAAAGGGCTAGAAAATGGTTTTGCATGTTCTCGTTTTGTCAATCTGGTTAGGACCCCATTTGACAAAGCATGTGTTCTAAATATTGATTCTAACATAGAGAATGACAAATATATGAGACAAGTTCAAATTCAATATTTAGTGAACAAGTCGATTCTTACAAATGAATCTTTTACTTTTATAGTATAATAAAACATTCATCTCTAGATAGAGAGTCTTCATCCCAAAAGCCGATTGAATTCCTTTTTTCCGTTTTAGTTCATGAACGCGTCGGTCCAAATGACCATCCAAACCCAATGGAAAACGCCGAATACATGGAAATGGAAGAAAACGAGTTGTATGCAGAGATTGAATCTATTGAACATGAATACGCCCTGGCGGACGATGTCATTGTCAGACCGCAGACATCAAACGAGTCGAACAGTTTTCTCTCGGCGGTCTCAGAGCACTGCACACCGAGAGAATATTGCGCGTCAGATTGTCAGACAAAGAAGGAGCCTGGAAGTCCTAGAGAACTTGCATCGTCGCACATGGACACCGATACCTATGAATCGCTTCAGCAAAGTCAGTCGTCGGTAGAGGATGAGTACGACATGCTGGGAAATATTGACATTGTTGACAACGGAAGTCTTGTAATGACAAGTGACGAAAGACCCGAGAGCAATTGCTATTTGACGCCAAGCAATCAAGCAGAAGGTTCTTATAATGAAGAGGATGATTATCTAAAACCGGAGCCAAGTACCACTTGCCGACTTTTCAAAAGCGGTCGGAAGTGATACTGTTGCATTTCTAAATACATTCGCATTTGTATTGAAAGCCTGAATTCTGGGACTAAGACCAATACATTGCATTGGTGGCTTCGAACTGTTCAATACACATGTAACGAATCGAGCAATAAACCTCTCAAAGACACCATTACATCCGATCAGTGAAAGAAAAACTGTCGTCCACTGATCAGTTTTCTATAACAAAAAATAAGGTTTGATTATATGCATTAACGTTCCGAGAATATTACATACTATCGAACCTCTTAGCATTACTTAGACTCCCTACCAAGAGCCCTTAGTACCAGCTATGACTTTGATAGAATTTGGTCAATCTTCTTTCGAAGGAAAACACTCTTTGTGGTTAAAGAAGGGTTTTCCCATATCAGCGATTTCTCCTTGTTTGTTTTTTCAACAATACATCATTTGTTTAAAAGAAATGTAATTGGCATTGAACTGGTGTTCTTTACTTGATCATAATCACATAATAGTTCTAATTGTATTTTTGTGTAAGTCTGTATCTACTTTTTTATGTTTCCCTTATTTTTGTTTTTATTACACGTATACATGATCGATTTATGCTTATTCAATATACAACATCTAGATAAATGTGTAAAGTCAGAACTAGAAAATATTTTGAATGCTCATCTCCAAATGTATGTAGCCACCTCCATGCTAGCATAAGACCCACATGTCGGTTAAAGACACGATGGAAGATAAGTAAGGAGATATATTATCTTTTTCTGCAATTAGAGCTTTTCCTTTTTTCATTTCTTTAATATCTAAATATCTCTAAATTCAAAGAGACATATCTATATTTTTTTTCAACCATTGAACACGTCACTTTGCCTAGATTGAATTGTTTATACCTCATGTTGTACATACTGTACCAGAGAGAATAAATGAATTGTTCTCTTCTGTTCTGTTCACAATTGATTTTACTGCAAATTCGAACTATTCTTGGATACAATGAAACCAAGAAGAGTTTCATGTTTAGTAATCATAAGCATTTCGGTCTTGATGAATCAAAACAGTCTATAGGATTTGCATACATGTATATCCATCAATATTTAATTCAAGGTTTACAACGGAATTAAAAAAGCAGGTTTCGGAACAGGAATAAATCGAACACGATTGGCATGTCTTTAGTCGCGTCATACATCTACATCAGGATTTCATTGATATGCTGCGGAAAAGGAACATAATCGCACTCAGTGTTGCTAACGAATACTATATATCTTGAACCATACGAACACCACAGCCTTCCATTAAAACACCAGAGGGCACATGCCTGTCTACAAACAGTCCTCTCGTACAATAAGCTTTATCAAATGAAGAAACGTCCTAATTTTGTCGAAACATTTCATGCATTCCCGCTTTAGGAAGAATTCAAGTAAAAGGGCAATTGATTACACAACCTACCATGTGACATTTTCCAGTATAATAGACGGCTTTTGCGTCTAGGTTTACGCAGCAAATATTTAACCACCTTCGAGGTAAGACGCCTGAAGAATGTAAATACTCCAGATTTAAATCAGAACATGATTGCAGGCAAGGAACATCTTTTAGTAATTAGAAATTTACAAAAAGCCAACATCCACGACCCTGTATTCGATCTGAGTTGCCATTTGGACACGGATCATTCCATTCAAATTGACGATACAACTTTAGAGATTAGGTTTAGATTTGGTATTAGGTATAGGCAGACGAGCTCTCGTCATATTAGTCGTTTTACTGTCGACCTCGTTTGTTGCGGTTGTGTTATCAAACTCAGGTGTTTTATTGTGGAGACGTATGGTGAAGAAAAGAGAGGCAGATTTTTTTTTTTTATTTAACAGCCCGAAGATGAGAAGACACAAGAACAATTTCTGGATATTTATTGCATACTAATCGCGACAGAGATATTGTATTCAATCATATTGAGCATCATATTGAGTATTCAACGAGAAGAGCTTTTTCGGTTGAATTCGATATGACTTGCTTAGGACGCCTATGCCCAGAATTAGCCACTCATACTAATGTTCCTAGAGGAAATTGACGAATAAAGTATGCCCCCGCTAGTGTACTTAATATTCACTAACTTCTTGAGAGTTAAGATCGTCATTGAACATGGAAACGTTGATTTTACGCCAAAACAATCCATCATAATGTTAGCAGTAAATGAAATGAATCAGACCGCGTTTTCGAGCTGCTTGTGTAGATTGTGTCCCGGTGAGTATAGACTTGTACAGCAAAGCATCTAGGAAATACGTCAGTATGTATTTGTCTTAGACCGAAAGGGATATGCATGCGAACACAATTACCTGCCGGTTGGCATTGCATTCAATAAAGAAGTACACCCGTTTGATATCAAAGGTAAAGTATACAGACTGGGGAACTTGTCGTAAACGGTATCTGTTAAATCATCTTGAATGAATTTTAGACTATAGGAAACATAAAAGTTAGCCATCGTATTCCTGTAATACATTCAAAGTGAAAGGCTATTTATGAGAGATAACGGTACAGCAGCTTTGACATTTGGGCAATCGAAGCAATCAAAGTCTCTCAAAACCTCTAATGTATCGTTTTACAGCTTAGGTCCGTTTGATATTGATTTGTGTTTCTGATCGAAATTGTTCTTAAAGTTTCCGGACGTCATAGAATTGTCTTTTGAAACTTACGAAATAAAATAATACATATTTATTTAATGTTTCAGCAGAGAAACCAATATTATGTTAAGACGAGTTTGGGCATTTCTCATTTAATTCAAATCCGATGGCAAGACTACAGGATTTAAATATAGCGCGCATATATGTCTAGCTATGAATAACCGGTCAAGTGATACCCAGAATGCACACCGAAAACAACCATATATTCTCTTGCACCGAAGTGATTACATCGAACTATCCAAAACAACACACGGTTGGCAATTCAAAACTTACACAGAAAGAACAGCAGTGTATACGGGGTTCATAATTAACAAACAGATGAAGTTTCTTGATATTTATAATTAATTTTAAAAAATGGACAAACAGAAGGCGCCAGAGTAATTGCTTC
>OX401405.1:43294720-43327208 GCA_947846245.1 Cerastoderma edule | reverse complement strand
ACAAAATTAATATTTTGTAATAAATGCACCAAAATATCTGTTTTCCTTTTTTTCCCGCAAAGAATGACATAAAACCATCTGTAGCAAACAACATAAGACATAACAACAAAAGTAGCAAGGGCTAGAAAGGCGCTTTACATGTTCTAGGTTTGTCAATCTGGTTAAGACCCTCTTTAATAAAGCATGTGTTCTTTCCTGTGCATTATAAATGTTGATTCTAACATAGCAGAGGGTGACAAATATATGAGACAAGTTCAAATGCAATATTTGTGAACAGGTCGATTCTTACTGATGAATCCCCCACTTTTATAGTTAAGGAAAACATTCATCTCTGAATATACAGTCTTCATCCAACAAGCTGCTTCGATTCCCTTTTTCGTTTTAGTTCATGAACTCGGCGGTGCAAACGACCATCCAAACCCCATGGCAAACGCCGAACACATGGAAATGGAAGAAAATGAGTTGTATGCAGAGATTGAATCTATTGAACATGAATACGCTCTGATGGACGATGTCATTATCAGACACCAGACATCTAACGAGTCGAACAGTTATCTCTCGGCGGTCTCAGAGCACTGCACACCGCACAAGGTAACCGATACCTATGAATCGATTCAGCAACGTCAGTCGTCGGTAGAGGATGAGTATGGCACGTTGGGAAATATTGACATTATCGACACTGGAAGTCTTGTAAGAACACGTATCGAAAGACCAGAGAGTAATTGCTATTTGACGCCAATCAATCAAGCACAAGGCGAGGTTACTTCTTGCTCTTATAATGACGAGGATGGTTATCTCAAGCCGGAGCCAAGTTCCACTTGCAGACTTTTCAAAAGCGGTCGGAAGTGATACTGTTGCATTCACATTGTATTGAAAGCCTAAGTCGGAGAATAAGATCAAGATATTGCATTGGTGGCTTCGAACTATTAAATACACATGTAACTAACCGAGCAAATAGACGTCTCGAATACACAATTACATCTGTTCAGTGGAAAAAAACTATCGTCCACTGATAAGTTGTACTAGTATTTAACCTTTTATATACCCGCATGTTCTCTTTTACAATGAATAAGGTTTGGTTATATGCATAAATGTTCCGAGAATGTTACGTACTATCGAACTTCTTATCATTACTAGGACTCACTACCAAAAGCCCTTAGTACCAGCTATGACTTTAATAGAATTTGGTCAATCTTCTTTTGAAGGAAAACACTTATTGTGGTTATAGAAGGATTTGCCCAGATTAGCGATTTCTTCTAGTTTGTTTTCTCAACAATATATGATTTGTTAAGAAAGGTAATTGATCGTAGTCATTTAATAGTTCTAATTGTATTTTTGTGTAAGTCTTTATCTATTATTTATGTTACTCTTGCTGTGTCTTTATTACAAATATACAGAATCGATTTATGCGTATTCTATATATAACATCTAGATTAATGTGTCAATTCCTAACTAGAAAACATGTTTAATGCTCATCTCCCAATGTATGTAGACACCTCAATGCTAGCATAAGACCCACATGTCGGATATAGAGACGTTGGGAATAAATAAGAAGATATATGAACCTATCTCCTTTTGCAATAAAATCTTTTCATTATTTTTTTCATATCTTTAATATATGATTTTTTTTTTAAAATTGAAAGTGACATATCTATATTTGTCCTACCAATTAACATGTTTCTTTGCCTAGATTGAATTATTTATACCTCATGTTGTACATACTGCTCCAGAGAGATTAAATGAACCGTTCTTCTTCTGTTCTGTTCACAATTCAATTTTACTGCAGATTCGAACTATTCTTGGGTACAGTGAAACCAAGAAGAGCTTCATGTTTTATCATCATGAGCATTGCATTCTTGCTGAATCAGAACGGTCTAGAAGATTTGCATACATGTATATCCATCAATATTTTAATTCAAGGTTTACAACAGAAATGAAAAGGTAGGTTTCGGAACAGGAATGAATCGAATACGATTAGTGCCGAAATGGAGAAAAAGTTTGTACATTGCAAAAATAAACGATGGTTTGTTGAATGCCACACTGACAGTTATAGCAGTCCTTTTTGATTAATATTCTCTTTCATGGCACTAACCAAATACCCTTGATATTCTTCCACCCAGTTTCTTCGAGAAATAATCGTAAACGTGATTCCTCTTCCGTTTCACTTACATAACCTTAATTAGATACGGTTATGACCAGTCTCTAAAGATGAGGGACGTTTCACAAATTGATATTATTCAAAGACAAGGACAACACTAGATTTAACTGGCCATCCGCGGTCTTCTGACTCCACTCTGTTCTACAACATAAACAACATGCAATCTATAATATCAGGGCGTTTTGATTGGTCAGAATGCAATATTCCAAAATACAAGCAAGCTGTTTTTTCCCCTAAATCATTGTTTGCGATTTTCAAAACAGACAACCCTTTATCAGACTATTATACCAGACCCAACGGCTTAACTTTTACTACATAAGCGAACGCAGTTTCTCCCATCTATCTAGACTAACCTTGTTAAAGATCAACTCGTCCGATCTCGACGTGATAGCCTTTCCGACTGTGTGTGGCTCAACGTCAGCCCCTTCTTTCGGCAATTGAGCACCGAGCACAGAGCACTCAGTCTTGCCAACACGAGTGTGTATACCAAACGTAAAGACGCGATACATGATGATTCACGGCATTTAGACAATG
Source organism: Cerastoderma edule (assembly GCA_947846245.1). Taxonomy (NCBI): domain Eukaryota; kingdom Metazoa; phylum Mollusca; class Bivalvia; order Cardiida; family Cardiidae; genus Cerastoderma; species Cerastoderma edule. The sequence goes on along the minus strand of OX401405.1, from coordinate 43,324,516 downwards.
GTCATGTTGACACAATTTTCTCATAACAAATGGAACAGTCATTTGCAGAAAAAATAAAAGTAACACCACCGCTTTCCATTAAAAACCAGGGGCCCGTTTCGTTAACGATCTTAAGTGCGAATTCGCTCTTAAGTCAGATTTTCTTTCTCAGGCGCGTTTCTTCAATTTTCGCTCTTAGAAGTTAAGAGCGAAAAACGCTCTTAACTCACAGAGAGTACTGGGGCTGCTTTAAGTGCAATGACGTCACATGATGGCGGCCATTTTTGTAAGATTTTGAACGACTTTATTTCATTCAGAACGAGATATATATACTGTTTATAAATGATCTAGAATTACACAACATGGATTATTCCTTTCGCACATGTACATTAACGATTCTAAACAATGAGACGCGCGACAATATGTACTCGTTTACCTCTAAAAAAGTTGTAAATATGTAAAGCAAGGGCCCAAAGAAATATCAAGTCACGGATTACTGGTATCAAGCATTTTATGTTCAGCCAGGTCGGTGTTGAAAAAATCATCATGCAACCAATTATGTTCTTTGTATTTTTGTTCCTTTTTATGTCTGATTTTTATGATAAAACGTAAATATAATGTATTAAAAGACAACTATTTTTGAATCAAGGTTTAAACTAACTAAAAGGACGGTTAGGATAATCCTAAATTCCGGTACAATGCGGTAAAGTTTACGTTATGCCGGCCATTTCGGTAAATATGAGAGAGTTGCGAGCGTTTTGATTTCGCTCCTAACTTATGATTGTCATAAGCAGTTGCGATTGTTCGATGAAACGCATATTAGAACCGTCGTAAGTGTGATTTTAATCGCTCTTAGCTAAGTGCACTTAAGACATTTGATGAAACGGACCCCAGACTTGTAACGTGATAACTGGCTTAATGAATTTATAATTGCTGCACTTTCGCCAGTGTAACATCGATGTTATTGATTTAAGCGTTTATTTGCCATTAAAGGCTAAAAAAATTAGACTGATATACCGAGTAACACTATCAGGATTTGCCTCATCTTAGGGTAAATGCACATTCAGACTGAACCGATCGTACAGTAAGCTCTTTCTGTCCGAAATTGGCGATCCGTATTCACAACAACAAATAAAGACAGCAGAATACAACACCAAGACAGCAATATGACCTACAAGACTTTTTCATTGTGCTTTCGTTTTCAAATAGATTTTAAATGTGAAATCTAGATAGCCCGGCCGTTTAATTTATTTAAGAAAACAGTTATATATCACAAGCTATGATTTTACTATTGCGTATGAGTTACTAATCAAAAATATATTTTTTGATAGATGATTTAAAATGATTTCAATGATAATATCACAATAAAGTGTATACGACACACATACGGAATATTATTTATGCAATCCTGCTTTGTCGTTTATAATTATAAATCAACATTTGTTATTGTTGTGGAACAAACAATTGCTCCCATGAGCAACATTTCCCTCAACTGTAAATAGAGGATAATCAACTCCTTTCGAACTCGTTTCTTTCAACCTGATGAAAACCCATTCAAGTGACATATTATGTTATATCAATCGAATAGAGTTGATTATTCTATTTAGTTTATTCCACTACATAAACTCTATTTGCCAAAATATCTCCTTAAACGCAAAATGGAATATAAAATTGGAGGAGCAAAGCAGTTAACAACGCCCATTACGTCATTCACGGGTCCGATGACGTCATTCACGCGTCCCATGACGTCTTTCACGCGTATACATTTGAAATTACAAACATTTTAGTGTCGTGTGCAAAAGTGCAGCCATGGCTTTTAGGCAAAGTAATGTTAAAAAACAGTTCCTTCAAAATGAATATCATCACTAGTGATGATATGACTTTTTGATATCATTACTAGTAACGATATTCACTGTGACAACATTCAAAATTGATACACTGAGAAATCCCAGTATTTCACTGACAGGAATGTAATAATACCATTTCCCAAATTGATTCATTATCTGCAAACCTTTCACCTAATACGTCAAATACAAAATCGAATCATGTCGTTTAAAAAGATTGTATAATTGATAAGTACATATAACAAAAGTTATGGAATAGCATCTACGCTATCTTGACATAACATTCAATGTGCCGTTCTGAATAAGGTAGAATACACAAAACCACCATTTTGAAACTCCTTTTTTCGTCCGATAACTTCGGTCGTTCTCAGTATACATCGGTCAGGGCCTGAAGTACTTGCATTAAACTATACTCGGGAGTATGCAATGACCTTGAGTCTGGGTATTGTCGTTGGATAAAAATTGGTTCTAATTGAAAGCATTCGGCACAATACATCTTTCGTTTTCACAATTTTGTTGTACCATGCACGAAATATACATGTAATGCACGACATGTATTAAACGAAATCTACCAAACAAAATGTATTAACGAAATATTTCATACGAACTGTATTAAACGAAATATATCAAACGAACTGTAACATGAAAATAGGCAAAGCCTAAACCTAACTCGGATGATCCAAGCTGTAACTGCGTGACAGCTTCGAGGCGCCCTGCGATAAAAACGCGTCAGCATTCCCCCTCTGTGTGTGAGGGGTCCAATCGGCGTCGAGGAAAAATATGGGCACCAATAAGAAAGAAGGTGGGATTGACCAATAAGATTGTTTATTGCTTCCATTTCCGGTGATTTACAGAAAAAAAAAACATGAACGATTGTTAACATTTGATCGACGGGAAATATGAATTCGTTTTTAAACCAAAGCTGTTCTGCTCCATCTTTTACCAGGACGTGAAGGGATTTGATAAACAGACGAGAAGACAGTTAACGGTTTAGACTTCAATTTTCCATTGATCCGTAAGAACTAAAAAGACATAAAAAATACAATCTGTAAGTGATAATGCAATATGCTAGATTAAAGTTTTCAAAAGATCCAATTATTATGTAGTGACCGCCTGATGAAATTGTATAACCAAAACAATTCCAGCGAACAGTCATAACATAATTACTCTTGACTAGAATACAAGTAAAGATAACTTTACTAAATAATAAAGCTAAATCTATATGCTCATATGGATTGATCATTCACTAATGCAATGATAAATTTATTAAACAAGCAATCATGACATTATTCCAACATACAGAAATAAAGACTAGTGAAAATCTAACATATTCACAGTTTCAGTTTTCTTACAATGTTTTTGGACTAGATCTATTTATCTACATTCACATACAATCAATTAAACCGTTACGACAAATTCAAAGACTTTAAACTAATAACCAGTTTAACAAGAGCCATATTTAACTCAAATTACCAATGCCATGCCTTATTGGCAAAAACAGTCAAGTAGCGAATTAGTTCAGGGACGAACCAGAATCTTTGTTTATGAAGCCTATGCGTAGGCAAAAGGAACAAAACCTTGATAAAACCAATCAATGATGTCAATACAAACATATTATTCATATACAATATGTCAACTTACGACTTGGAGCCTTCTAGAGACGAAAACAATAATCAGAATTCAGCAGATGATTTGGCGCCATGCTTTGTTTGACTTCCTGTGCGCGGCGGCTGGGCATAAAACCCCAACCCAAAATCGCGGATAAAAAAAAAACTCCTGCGGAAGCCAGCAAAAGGCCAGACACTGCAGTGGCAGAACAAAAGCAGAGTCATTTGATGAAATCCATTGTCGAAGGAAAAGACACTTTAGATTCAATTTTGATAAAACATCTCTTACATAAAAAAGGTAAACTCAACATTCATTCGGACTGTTTGTCAACTCCATATCACGATGCTAAAAATGAACATCAACGCCTCCCTGATTAAATTGATAATAACAAAATCAATATTTTTGGTTTGAAGCGATTTGCTTCGCCACACTTATTTCGAAAACAATCCTTTATGAATATTTGTGTTAATAAAAAGATAGTCACCATCATGTTCTTCCTCCCTTCCCATTCTCTTCTTCTTCGTCTACTCAACTCCTTCTTAGTGCTTTTTTAGACTTGAGAACAAATTTGATTATGTCAAATGCCAATTTTAGAAAACACTATACTGTATATATATTTATATGATGTAAATGTTATTGTAATTTAATTTGAATAAATGGGTTGTTGTATGACAATTCAAAGGAAAAAAAAAACAAAACAAAATTTTCGGACGTAAATCTTTCACGATGACTTTAAAGATGCCGAATAGAATCCGAATAGAATTACAGTCATCGTGAAAGATATACAGGTACGTCCGAAGTATTTCGAAACCATATAATGTGTGATACCTTAAAGGCCTAGTCTTTGGAATGTCTGGTATCTTATCTCCCACTGGGCACCCTACAGGGCAACAATACAGTTCCACAGCATGGTGCAAATTTCCTGTATATTACTTGATAAGGAATGGGGCATTTAGTGGTCGAAATAATGAGTTAGTTATTCAATGAATTAGCACTTGTTATAATCTTAAAATGGATGATGATGATGATGATGATGATGATTATATACTATGAAGATGATGATATACTACAGAGGAACTATAATTTTCCCTGCTGACAGTCATTCATAAATATATTCATCTATATATAAGGTGCAAATTAAAAAAGAAATCCCCTAATCGTCTAAGAAAAACCATCCGAAATTCAAAAAATATATTTGAAGTCTTAAATAAAAAAATATGTCGTTCTGCTTAGGTTTTCATAATATGGAATATTGAATAGAAATAAGTGTTTATTTCTTGATTTCTTTATTTAAAACAATGATTTATAAGATAAGTAGATTTTTCTTAATAAACTGTTAAGAAACATGAAGAAAATAATGAGTTAGTTATTCAATAAATTAGCACTTGTTATAATTATAACATTGATGATGATGATGATGATGATGATAATAATAATAATAATAATAATAATAATAATAATAATAATAATAATAATAATGATAATAATGATAATGATGATGATGATGATGATGATGATGATGATGATGATGATGATGACGACGATGATGATGATGCTGATGATGATGATGATAATAATAAAGATAACAATAATGATGATGATGATGATGATGATGATGATGATGATGATGATGATGATGATGATGATGATGATGATGATGATGATGATGATGATGATGATGATGATGATGATGATGATGGTGATGATGATGATGATGATGATGATGATGATGATGATGATGATGATGATGATGATGATGATGATGATGAGGCCGTTTGGGTCATCGATTGTCAAGAAGTCTTTCTCCAGTCTATTTCCTTGAATCTAATTCTTAGCTACTTAAAACCGTAATTGTTCACTGAAATGCCATTTTTAATTTTGTTGAACTTGGGTAGCCACTTAAACGATTTTAATTAAAATTCATTTATTTTCCGCACATATTTCAAGATTTGAAGAGGGACAGGGAAGCTTTTTCTTGGTTTGATCAGTACGAATGTCCTAATAATTTTCCGTCATTACCACAATTCATAAGTGGCAAATTGAAAATTTAAGTAGGTTTAAAAGTGGCGAAACATTCATAACATTTATGAATACCTACACTTGAATCAGTTGTGATATGGCACCCAAAACGGTCTCAATTTGAACGCGTATATTCTTATGTTCATATCTATACTTATGAAATGATACATTGGGTTATGGTTGTAGTGCATATTTTGAATTGGTTTTTTTTTATCTTTTTTTCTAAATGTTTTACTGGTCGATTAAACAAACAAATAGTTCATTAACCAATCTATTCGTAATCAAAATAAAATCGGTTTGTCCGACTCATTCCATGCATGAAAGCATTGGGCAATACCTTTTCCCGTACCATTTTAATTTTCTAAAAGTATTGAATCCAAAGGTAAGGTTTCAAGCTGCAATAACGACCGATCTAATATCATCAGTTTTGTAAGCTTTCAACATTTAGTTACCCTTCAGTTTCCCAGACAAGGTCGTTACCATTCTAAAATTCAAATTGCAATTAAACACACAAACTTATCGATTAGGTAAAATACAAACTATTAACTATATCAAGAAAGAAATCGATATTGTATTGGTAAAAAAGGATTTGGTTTTGACGGCTACCATTTCGCTGCAAACATAGATGATATTCAGAAGAAACTTGCTCTTAAATCTGTAAATTTGATTAATATCAATGTACTTTAGAAATAAAAATCTATGTCAAATGCGTATTCTTTGAGGACAAAACTATGATGCTATTAACAGGATAAAGGGTAAGGCACGTGTTGTGTGATGTACGGCGGTGACTGGATTAGTGTCTGTGTGTAACGCGCGTCGTTCCCGTCTGCGGTAATAAAACTTGGCGTTTGACATTTAGACCAACAACCCGAAAGATGTACTATTCGATACTCCCCCTTTATAACATGCCCAAAGCTGTTTATATAGCTTATTTAAGCTTTGTGAATACTTTGTTTAAAAGACATAGCTGTTATCTATGTCTCTGATTTGTTTCCATTCCCGCTCGCCCAACCTGCAAACAGTATACGTTGAAATAGTTTCTAGATTTATATTTCAGATTCGACCCATACTGCAGATTTCTATAATTCAGGAAAATATCAAATTGAGAGTCCACTTTCCCATAGAATCGGCCATCAGAAATGATAAGCTAAAGGCTTTTTGTGTGGCTAAAGTTTCCATAAAAAAATCTCTGATGGTTTGAGTGTTTTCTAGATTCTCGCAATAGAGTCACAAATATCTTTACTCAATGAATGAATATCTACGTATTCAATTGAAATCAACTGTTGCAATACTTTGGCAATTGACAAAATTCATATGAGGGAAAAGGCATCTCGGATTTAATGTAAATATATATACCTCGAAAAATCGATATCCGCTTGACGCGCTTTTATATCGAACGCATCCAGACGTAGAGTGAAATATCTACGTCTGGATCATTCGGACTAAGCCTAAACCGGGCGAAAGAGACTTTTTCCTTCAGTTAGTGAACATTGCGAAATCTGGACTTGTATTACATATTTTCCATTTGTATTGTATCAGTAATAGGCAAGGGAGCAGTGTCCTGTCAGAAGGCACTTCAATTTGAAAGAAATAGCCATGGTCAAGATTAATTTATCAGATATGTTTAATATATAACTTATGTCACTAACTACTGTAATTTACCACTGTGGTTATATATGAGTTGCTAATCATCATGAATGGTACATAGTCATTAGACAGAAGTATAGCTGATATCGAGCTTGGATATGCATTTGATACTTCGGTTTGTATGAAATTCTTTAGTCATTGAACCACGATTTTTAAATTTCTAACCAAAGAGCAATGATATTCATATGGGTTAAATGGTCAGTGGCCAGGGAGGAATATTGGCAGGTTAAGGTGGAGAAATAACAGGAGCAGGGATTAATGTCCATTGATATAACTGAAATACTCTGTTGAAAAAGGTGTTAAACAATAATCCAACAAAAGCATCTAAGACTATTAACATTATTGTATGGTTGGATGCTATCAATGGATACTCCATAACCATATTTTAGCTGTGTGAGCCAGGTCATACCCAAAACATGGGGGGACACTTCTTCAAGTGTTGAATTATTTTGACTAAACCACAGAGCAATGATGTTTATATGGGGTAAGTGGTCAGTGGCTGGGAAGGTTTATTTGCAGGGACTGATGAGGAAATAATAGGATATGGGAAGGTTTATTTGCAGGGACTGATGAGGATATAATAGGAGCAGGCATATGTCTATTGACACAACTGAAACATTCTGTTGAAAATGTTGTTAAACCATAATCAAACAGAGCATCTAAGACTAATTATCATGTATGTGTGGTTGGTGGTTCTTGCTAGATACTCGTATGTTTAGCTGTCCTACCCATATCAGTAATTCAATGAGAACTAGAAGACACTGATCCAGCAATTCAAAACCACCAAACTATAGAATTTGAATTCCAGAATCTCTCCATGCAAAAGGAGGATTCAACGCAAGACTTCAGTACTACTTCATATATGTGAAACACTTACAGTATTGTCTTGCACTGAAACCTTGATATGAAGAATTTACATTTCACCAAACTTAATTTTGTGAGTACATGTATATGTTTTTCTCTGAATCATTGTTATAACCTTTCACATCATATGATTTAATGATGAAATAGAGGAACAATTTGTATAATGAAGGAAATCCACCACTCTCAAAATTCTTTGAAATTATATACAGCACCAAAAGTCCTTCTATAATAAAATGAAATAAACAAAAGCTAATTCTATTGTTAAACAATTGACCAAATTTATTCAGAGTAATTAGTTGTAAAAACAACACTTTTCTCGATAAATTATGTACAGATCTATACAAAAACTTGTTCAAATGATCAGCCATAGTGTTATTCTTTATTTGGTTAAACCTACTCCAAAAGTTATATAAGTTTGCATATTTACTACATTTAGAAATAATCTTTGCTACAATGTTGTGTCAATCACCTGTTACTCCTTTAAACAATCTATTGATTATAGTATTCTTTTCAAACTTTCTGTTTTATCATCTTCAGTGTGTAATATCCATATTTGTGGAATAATTCAGCACATAATTTTTGCAAATATTATAACTATTACATCTTCTATTGAAATTAAACAGGCAACATTTCATTATTTATCCATAAAACTTCATTCAAGCTTTATTTGTGACTATTACCAATGAAGGCAATAGCTTATCACAGGAAAATTGCATAATCTAACTATGAAATTTGATTAAAACTATGATGAGAAAAAGGACAAATGCTCATTTAGTCGTTTGACTCAATTTATGATTTTGTTAAAGTGTTTTCTAAAAGACTCCTGCAACATGCAAAGTGTTTCAAAAGGTAGAAAGAGTTAAACATATCTTTAACAGAGAATAAGAAGCCAATGTGATGCAAGGAAATCTTTCAAAACAATATTTCTATTAATAACAATATCTTTTACACCATAACATTTAGAAATTATTATTGTTTATGCTTTATTTTTAGTAATGTCCAAATGATTTCATAATGTAAAGCCCTCATTGTTTGAAATAAAAAGTATTTGCAATCAAAAGAGTTTGTAATCAGAAACAAAGAGAGCATCTTTGCAGAGAATAAAATTATTGTGACAAAAGGGAATACTTACTGTAAAAATAATTTAGTTACAATGGTGGCTTTACTCAAATTTGTTATGCCCCACTTGCTTCAAAATGTGTTTACATGAGTTAACAATTTACTGAACGCCAAATCTTTTAATTCCCAAATTGAAAGCGTTTGCAGGCAACATTTCAAAACGTTACGAAATCGAAAACTAATCTTTTGATTGGGCAGAAAACATTGTGGGAAAAGGAAAAATTGCTTGTCACGAGCAATTTCTCCTTTTCCCATAATGTTTTCAAGAGTCGTCTTCAACAAAGTGGTTAAATGTCATTATTGTTTGGTAATGGTTTAACTGATTTACTATTGAAACTAAGCAGATATTGTTGTATTTTATTGAACAATCAATCACCCTTTTGCACCTTTTGCAGTAAAAATGCCCCTCAAAATTAGTGGCAAAATATGCAAATAATCTCATATATGAAAACAGCAATAAATTGAACGGCAATATGTACCTCCGTTTTAATTTTCAATGCTACCTGCTGCCTTATATTGTACGAAATAATGAATAAAAACTCTTACTGTCCAATGATTTTACTTTAAACCCTAGTTTCTTAAACATTATGGGAAAAGTTTCTTTCATCTCACTAATTGAGACAGTTTTGCTACAACTATCTATCAGTATGGGAAATACATGTGCATATCTGTCAGTCCTGTTTGTGTTGTGCTACAAAACATAGATTTCACACATGTTTTAGATTTTAAAGTTTGGAGAAAAAAATGCAGGGAAAATATGCATACACTTCTTTATCTGTTTTCTTTTTGTCAAGGCTATCTTTCATGTCAGCACTTTCATGAACAGTTCCTCCTCTGTCAGGCACAACTATTTCTGTTTAAAAAAGATAATGGAAGAACCATAAGTTAAAAACAAGATCCATGTTAAATGGTTATTTCTTTGTCACTGTACCTTGTACATAGCAGAAGTGTTTTGATGTATATATGTACATAAAACGTGAATGTTGAATAGATATCATTTCAAAACTACTGTAGAGTCTTTTCTGTATTCCAAAACTTTGTTCTGAATCTCCTTTAATTGTCAATTTATGTTTGCCAAAATCTTGTCATAGAATTACTTATGATGTCTTTGTTCATTCATATGTAATCATTATATGAATCTCATTTGAAAAGGTCAGTAGATTTGGTTCATGTCATAGCAAGGTTTAAATATACATGGTTTTGTCCCACAGTGGCATAATGGTTAGTGGTGTGGACCTAGGTTTGATCCTCAAAGACATTCACCTAAATTGCTGTGGAGTGTTTTTTTGGCAAGAACCATTTCCTAGCCTTATACTGGTAGGTTATCCAGACATGTACCTTAACGCTCAAGACTGAGCCATGTACATTAATGAAAAAAACAAAACTATTCCAGCCACTTGTTTGAAATTCATTAGTCATTATGCATGCTTTTAAATTATTGTTTATTAAGATTTCTCATCAAACTATGAATGGAAGGAAGATAAAGTAATATAATTGGTTAATATTGCAGTGCAGTTTTTCTCTAGAAAAAACATGCTAAGAGGATGGTTTGATATGTTCACAAACTAAAAGATATTTCATGTTTGACATAGTGTTGAAAACAGTATAAAACACCTGTATTTTAAGTAAACCATTCTTTCTTAAGTAAAAAGCTCTTCAATTCAAATTTTCCTTATTTGTCTGATCTCTATTTGCAAGGTATTATTCATAACATAATTACTCATGAAAAAGATAAGTTGCACTTACATTTGCTGATAAAATTTTTTTATTTCTTTATGCAGCACCGCGGTATTCTTTTCTTTGGTTGCCGGTTCAGATTTGACCTTCACACAGTCTGAAATTAGGCTGATTCTGGAAAGCAGACAAATGGAATTTACTTGATTAAGAGTCATTACTATGTTTCACGACTATGTCCCCATCAATAGTCGGTGAAAAGACAGACGTTTTGGAAGTCACCATATGATAGGTATATTCAAATAGCAAAGAACGTGTAAATAAACAAAACAAGCACATAGTCAATCCAAAAACAAGAATCGAAGTTACTCAGCCTAGAAACAATCTCAATGTATAAACAAACCTATCTTTCGTCTTTAAAATGTATGTTCATTTTACGCTTAGTTTTTAACACAGTTGGAAAGTATACCAGAGAAAATATATACTACACCCACACAAGATGCGTAACATAAAATCAATATTCAGAGTAAGACAGTGATCGTAACGTGCATCTCATGATCTTGTTTGTAAACATAGAATAACGGTTCAGAGTCTCTTCGATTTATTTATTTCGCTTTTAACAAAATAGACTGTAAAAATATGCGTTATTTATACGAAAATGAAAGCGTACAAAAAGTTATCTTACCTCACGTCATCGTTGTTGATGTGCGTTCAACAAGGCGGTCATTTCATTCCATTTAAGATTTGAAGCGGTGATCAAATGGATGATGATTTGTAAAGAAACTGACTTGTCACGTGATACACAAAAACGGAAAGTGTAATACGGGCGGAAGACCGTGCCGAAGGCACGGTCTGGAGACCGCCTATATGTTACACGTACGAAACGAAAAATTGTACCTTCAAAACCAAGGATTCCGATTGACTCAGAACCCTAAAGGACTTTTTTTCGGCCATGCTTTTGCAGCCTCGTTCTGATTCCATATGGCGCCATCTTGTCCAAAGAATTATTTTTATTCAGTTTTTTTTTGGTAGCAATGATGTGGAAAAATCAAAGTTAACAAACAAAAAATAGAAGGATTTTCCTCCGAATATTTGTTTTAAAACCTTAAACAATAAATTATTTTGTAAAATTTAGACCGCATTTCATTATTCTCCGTTTATTTGGTGAATGTGGCGTCTCTCATCCTAAAACCAGTCGATTCTACACATGTTGACATGGTGATTACACCAAGAACGTATTACACTTTCCGTTTTTGTGTATCACGTGACAAGTCAGTTTCTTTACAAATCATCATCCTTTTGATCACCGCTTCAAATCCTAAATGAAATGAAATGATCGCCTTGTTGAACACACATCAACAACGATGACATCAGGTAAGATAACTTTTTGTACGCTTTCATTTTCGTATAAATAACGCATATTTTTACAGTCTATTTTGTTAAAAGCGACATAAATAAATCGAAGAGACTGGACCGTCATTCTATGTTTACAAACAAGATCATGAGGTGCACGTTACGATCACTGTCTTACTCTGAATATTGATTTTATGTTACGCATCTGGTGTAGATGTAGTATATATTTACTCTAGTACACTTTCCAACTGTGTTAAAAACTAAGGGTAATATGAACATACATTTTGGAGAGAAAGATAGGTTTGTTTACATTGAGATCGTTTCTAGGCTGAGTAACTTCGATTCTTGTTTTTGGATTAACGATGTGCTTGTTTTGTTTATTTACACGATGTTTGCTATTTGAATATACCTATCATATGGTGACTTCCAAAACGCCTGTCTTTTCACCGACTATTAATGGGGACATAGTCGTGAAACATAGTAATGACTCTTATTCACGTAAATTCCATTTGTCTGCTTTCCAGAGTCAGCCATAGTTCAGACTGTGTGAAGGTCAAATCTGAACCGGCAACCAAAGAAAGAAATGTTGTGGTGCTGCCTAAAGAAATATTCTTTTTCTTATAAGCAAATGTAAGTACAACTTATCTTTTTCATGAGTAATAATATTATGAATAATACCTTGCAAATAGAGATCAGACAAATAAGGAAATTTTGAATTGAAGAGCTTTTTACTTAAGAAAGAAGGGTTTACTTGAAATACAGGTGTTTTATACTGTTTTCAACACTATGTCAAATATAAAATGACTTTTAGTTTGTGTACATATCATTACATCCTCTTAGCATGTTTTTTCTAGAGAAAAACTGCACTGCAATATTTACCAATTAGATTACTTTATCTTCCTTCCATTCATAATTTGATGAGAAATCTTAATAAACAATGATTTAAAAGCATGCATAATGACTAATGAATTTCAAACAAGTGGCTGGAATAGTTTTGTTTTTCCATTAATGTAAGTTACATGTCTGGATAACCTACCAGTATAAGGCTAGGAAATGTTTATTGCCAAAAAACACTCCACAGCAATTTAGGTGAATGTCTTTGAGGATCAAACCCAGGTCCACACCACTAACCATTATGCCACTGTGGGACAAAACCATGTATATTTAAACCTTGCTATGACATGAACCAAATCTACTTACCTTTTCAAATGAGATTCATTTGAATGAACAAAGACATCATAAGTAATTCTATGACAAGATTTTGGCAAACATGTTGACAATTAAAGGAGATTCAAAACAAAGTTTTGGAATACAAAAAAGACTCTACAGTACTTTTGAAATGATATCTATTCAACATTCATGTTTTATGTACATATATACATCAAAACACTTCTGCTATGTACAAGGTACAGTGACAAAGAAATAACCATATAACATGGATCTTGTTTTTAACTTATGTTTCTTCATTTATCTTTTTTAAACAGAAATAGTTGTGCCTGACAGAGGAGGAACTGTACATGAAAGTGCTGACATGAAAGATAGCCTTGACAAAAAGAAAACAGATGAAGAAGTGTATGAACATTTTCCCTGCATTTTTTTCTCCAAACTTTAAAATCTAAAACATGTGTGAAATCTATGTTTTGTAGCACAACACAAACAAGACTGACAGATATGCAAATGTATTTCCCATACTGATAGATAGTTGTAGCAAAACTGTCTCAATTAGTGAGATGAAAGGAACTTTTCCCATAATGTTTAGGAAACTAGGGTTAAAAGTAAAATCATTGGACAGTAAGAGTTTTTATTCATTATTTTGTACAATATAAGGCAGCAGGTAGCATTTAAAAAACTGAGATACATATTGCTGTTCAATTTATTGCATATTTTGCCACTGATTTTGAGGGACATTTTTACTGCAAAAGGTGCAAAAGGGTGAATCATTGTTCAATAAGATACAGTAATATCTGCTTAGTTTCAATAGTAAACCAGTAAACCCATTACCAAACAATAATGACATTTAACCACTTTGTTGAAGACGACTCTTGAAAACATTATGGGAAAAGGAGAAATTGCTTGTGACAAGCAATTTTTCCTTTTCCCACAATGTTTTCTGCCCAATCAAAAGATTATTTTTTAATATCATAACGTTTTGAAATGTTGCCTGCAAACGCTTTCAATTTGGGAATTAAAAAATTTGGCGTTCAGTAAATTGTTAACTCATGTAAACACATTTTGAAGCAAGTGGGGCATAACAAATTTGAGTAAAGCCACCATTGTAACTAAATTATTTTTACAGTAAGTATTCCCTTTTGTCACAATAATTTGATTCTCTGCAAAAATGCTCTCTTTGTTTCTGATTACAAACTCTTTTGATTGCAAATACTTTTTATTTCAAACAATGAGGGCTTTACATTATGAAATCATTTGGACATTACTAGAAATAAAGCATAAACAATAATAATTTCTAAATGTTATGGTGTAAAAGATTTTGTTATTAATAGAAATATTGTTTTGAAAGAGTTCTTTGCATCACATTGGCTTCTTATTCTCTGTTAAAGATATGTTAAACTCTTTCTACCTGTTGAAACACTTTGCATGTGGCAGGAGTCTTTTAGAAAACACTTTGACAAAATCATAAATTGAGTCAAATGACTAAATGAGCAGTTATCCTTTTTTCTCATCATAGTTTTAATCAAATTTCATAGTTAAATTATGCTATTTTCCTGTGAGTTGCTATTGCTTTCATTGGTAATTGTCACAAATAAAGCTTGAATGAAGTTTTATGGATAAATAATGAAATGTTGCCTGTTTACTCTCAATAGAAGATGTAATAGTTATAATATTTACAAAAATTCTGTGCTGAATTATTCCACAAATATGGATATTACACACTGAAGATGATTAAACAAAAAGTTTGGAAAGAATACTATAATCAATATATTGTTAAAAGGAGTAACAGGTTATTGACACAACATTGTAGCAAAAATTATGTTTAAATTTGGTAAATATGCAAACTTATATGACTTTCTTTATTTTAACTATATAATGTAAATTATTCATTGCATTTTGGAGTAGGTTTAACCAAATAAAGAATAACACTATGGCTGATCATTTGAACAAGTTTTTGTATAGATCTGTACATATTCTATCGAGAAAAGTGTTTGTTTTTACAACTAATTACCCTGAATAAATTTGGTAAATTGTTTAACAATAGAATTAGCTTTTGTTTATTTCATTTTATTATAGAAGGACTTTTGGTGCTGTATATAATTTCAAAGAATTTTGACAGTGATGGATTTCCTTCATTTTACAAATTGTTCCTCTATTTTATCATAAGATGTGAAAGGTTTCAGTGCAAGACAATACTGTAAGTGCTTCACATATATGAAGTAGTACTGAAGTCTTGCGTTGAATCCTCCTTTTGCATGGAGAGATTTTGGAATTCAAATTCTATAGTTTGGTGGTTTTGAATTGCTGGATCAGTGTCTTCTAGTTCTCATTGCATTACTGATATGGGTAGGACAGCTAAAACATACGAGTATCTAGCAAGAACCACCAACCACACATACATGATAATTAGTCTTAAATGCTCTGTTTGATTATGGTTTAACAACATTTTCAACAGAATGTTTCAGTTGTGTCAATAGACATATGCCTGCTCCTATTATATCCTCATCAGTCCCTGCAAATAAACCTTCCCAGATCCTATTATATCCTCATCAGTCCCTGCAAATTAACCTTCCCAGATCCTATTATTCCTCATCAGTCCCTGCAAATAAACCTTCCCAGATCCTATTATATCCTCATCAGTCCCTGCAAATTAACCTTCCCAGATCCTATTATTTCCTCATCAGTCCCTGCAAATAAACCTTCCCAGATCCTATTATATCCTCATCAGTCCCTGCAAATTAACCTTCCCAGATCCTATTATTTCCTCATCAGTCCCTGCAAATAAACCTTCCCAGATCCTATTATATCCTCATCAGTCCCTGCAAATAAACCTTCCCATATCCTATTATTTCCTCATCAGTCCCTGCAAATAAACCTTCCCAGCCATTGACCACTTACCCCATATAAACATCATTGCTCTGTGGTTTCGTCAAAATAATTCAACACTTGAAGAAGTGTCCCCCCCATGTTTTGGGTATGACCTGGCTCACACAGCTAAAATATGGTTATGGAGTATCCATTGATAGCATCCAACCATACATAAATGTTAATAAGTCTTAGATGCTTTTGTTGGATTATTGTTTAACACCTTTTTCAACAGAGTATTTCAGTTATATCAATGGACATTAATCCCTGCTCCTGTTATTTCTCCACCTTAACCTGCCAATATTCCTCCCTGGCCACTGACCATTTAACCCATATGAATATCATTGCTCTTTGGTTAGAAATTTAAAAATCGTGGTTCAATGACTAAAGAATTTCATACAAACCGAAGTATCAAACGCATATCCAAGCTCGATATCAACTATAGTTCTGTCTAATGACTATGTACCATTCATGATGGTTAGCAACTCATATATAACCACAGTGGTAAATTACAGTAGTTAATGTCATTAGTTATATATTAAACATATCTGATTTGAATCTTGACCATTGCTATTTTTTTCAAATTGGAGTGCCTTCTGACAGGACACTGCTCCCTTGCCTATTACTGATACAATACAAATGGAACATATGTAATACAAGTCCAGAATTCGCAATGTTCACTAACTGAAGGAAAAAATCTCTTTCGCCCGGTTTAGGCTTTGCCTATTTTCATATTACGTTCTTGGTGTAATCACCAGGTCAACATGTGTGGAATCGACTGATTTTAGGATGAGAGACGCCACCTTCACCAAATAAACGGAAAAGAATGAAATGCGGTCTAAGTTTTACAAAAAATAATTTATTGTTTAAGGTTTTTAAAAAAACATTCGGAGGAAATCCTGTATTTTTTGTTTAACTTTGATTTTTCCACATCATTGCTACCAAAAAACCTGAATAAAAATAATTATTTGGACAAGATGGCGCCATATGGAGTCAGAACGAGACTGCAAAAGTATGGCCGAAAAAAGTCCTTTAGGGTTCTGAGTCAATCGGAATCCTTGGTTTTGTAGGTACATTTTTTCGTTTCGTACGTGTAACATATAGGCGGTCTCCAGACCGTGCCTTCGGTACGGTCTTCCGCCCGTATTAAACGAAATATATCAATCGAAATCTAGTCGTGATATATCAAACTATGTGTATCAAATGTATAAACGAAGTACATGTATATCAAACGATATGTTATGAACGAAGTGTATCAACTAAATTGTGCCTGTAACGGTAATAGGGTTACTGTATAAATACTACTTCTACAGTCTCGCTGTGGAAGCCTGCTTTTATAGGTGATTCGGTAGAGTGGTTGGCATTCTCTCGAAGTTAAGGACTATGTCACGGCCGAAATGGATTTCCAACACTCCCAAATATGAACATGCAAAAAAGCATCAAGACAAGCCGTGGCAACTTAGAAATGTCATTATTGATGAAAAAAGCATTGTCAAATGTCAAATGAACCTCGTCGGGTGTTTTTTTCATGTAGTAAGAGCGCAGCAGGCGGAAAACCTATCTAATTTTTGGGACAGCTTTTCTCGAAATACGATAAACTTCAGATGACAAATTCAACAAAATTATAAAGAGCCAACCTCGATGTAGAGCAGGCGAGCGTTGAATTTCCAAATAAATGAGATATAAGTTGATGTAAAGAAGCATGAACACGCCATCCTCAAAATCTGCATCCTCGATCTTGCCTTGTACTTGACGTTAGAAAAACTATGTTCAAAAGGTAACCGCTTCGTGTCATGCTTTTCAGTAGCACAATTATGAAAGAATACTTATTCGCCTTCAAAAGCAAGCCTATCGATCGTGTTTATCTTGCTTCGATTATGTATATTCGGGCTTTTCGATCAGTATGTAAAGTCGAAATTAGATGTAAACAAATCAAAACGGAAATGAAGGGCGAGTTAGACTATTTGTACAAATGCGCGAAACGGCATGGTTGTTGGAAGATGGCTATTTTTGCAGAATTATGAATGATGAACTTGTTTTCGGACATATTTAAAGCTTTTAATAGCTTTTAGTATATTTGTAAGAAGAAAATGATTAGACCTTCAACTACCGAGCGAATTTGATGAGGGACTTTTATGAGCAGTTTCACCCTATTTGTTGACATCGCAAAATACCATTTCCGGCGAAAAGCTGTCAATTCAATCAAACAATCTGTTAAACGACAATCAGTGACCAATAACGGACATAATAAGTGGTTGGTGGTAGTAGTTCCTTCTTGAAGTGTTACAAAGTCGGTAACTGCCCAGGTATGTCTTTATGACATTTTTGACTTCGGGACGAATTCAAGGATAAAGTGGGAGAAATGTGACGGTAATAGGGTTTATGTATAAATACTACTTCTACGGTCTCGCTGT
The DNA here is from genome assembly GCA_947846245.1 of Cerastoderma edule. NCBI lineage: Eukaryota > Metazoa > Mollusca > Bivalvia > Cardiida > Cardiidae > Cerastoderma > Cerastoderma edule. Next base: position 43,305,960 of record OX401405.1, on the reverse strand, counting down.
GGAAGCCGGCTTTTATGAGTGATTCGGTAGTGCGGTTGTCTTTCTCTCGAACTTAAGCTACGTACTAAGTGATGAATACCTGGATGGGTGACCCACGGTGGCTTAACTCCGAGAGGGACCCGATACACGTTACAGTGCCAAACGAAATGTAATTCTTATGCCGCTATTTTCATTGGTTGTCAAAAAGGGGGATCAACCTGAGGTGACACATACGGGGAGACAACTAGATCCGATGCCTTTTAGAATGTGTATTGGCAAGGCACTATTTGTTACCACAACACTGGTATACGACGAATAAGCCACTTTTCGATATGACACAACAATTCAATTTCAATTTTCAATTATTTTCTTTGGCAAAATAAGTACAAACATGCTTTTGGCCATCACATTTCAGTAGACTTTGCATACAAAATAAACATACAATTACAGTCTATCTACAAGAACATTCAAACAATACAGATGTTCACACTCATATACATCTCCATACAAACATACATACCTCCGAAGAAAAGTGCATACTACAGATTAGGTGTTAGTTTTAGAAGCTTTTCTGCCTTAAGACGACATTATGTTAAACATATATATTGATTATTAATTATTATTTGAAACAATAGTATTAAAGAGTTTAAAAAGATTTTCATATAAGGCCATAATATACTTCCAAAGAACTTAATGGTTATATAACATAACTATGCGTTGTTGCAAATGATGCTAAGGTATTTCACCCCTGATTGAAAACTTGTATTTGGATTGGTTAAAGAATAAATTGATATGTATATCATGAGAGTATTTATCATTTCAAAAGCATTGACAGACTCACTATTCCGAATTTTTCTGACATTGAATGTATGCTTATTATATGAAAATTATTAAATTATGTTATTAAATCGAATGTTATTACCTCCCTTTAATTATCAATTTTTACATTGAAATTAAAATATATTAAATGAAAATGGCAAATAAAAATGACAATCCATAAAACATTCTTATGATATAAAACTTGATTTTAAAGCGGTATTTGTTCTGTCAAATATTTGACTTCGTTATTCTGACTTCTTCCATTAGCGCGGGAATTTGACTTTAAATGGAATCCAAAAATAACTTTCAAATACGGATTAGAGAGGATAAAGGTGAACAAGGTAAACATCTTATCGCTAATGTCTGTTTGTTAATATTGGTTGTAAAGCGGCGCCATTAATTTTGCAGTTATGTTACGGATTTCTTAGATGCACTGGCCCTAAGATAGGGCTCTGAATATATTATTTGTACCGATCTCATTTCACGGGGGAAATCTATGGCCATAATGTTTATTACGTGACATTAAGAATGATGTATCCATTTGTTTATGCGTCACCTATTCGTCAAACTATTCAAAGAATGTACTTACTCTTTCCCTTCAAATTGATTATGTGACAAATAGAAATTTGAAAAAGGAACAGATGGTTAAAAACTACAACTTGAACTACAACAAACCTTTGTGACAAAAGACAACTCTGCTCTGTATTCTGCCACACATTTCATTACAAAACTGTATGTTGGAATGAAGGTAATTTAAGCTAAACGTACATGAAAGGTGTTGATAAGTGAAAACGAGCTTTCAAATAGTATAAACGCATGCTTCGAGTCATTAGGGTGATGTTATCGAATCCAGTGAGTAGAACTAGAAGTCGCATGAGGGCGATATAATGGAATTCCAAGATGAGAAAGATATTGCAAAATTTTTAAAACCTTCGTATTTGTCCTGCGTATACTAATCTGAGAAAACAATATGTGAACTCATATCTTTATACCTGGCCAACTATTCAAACGTTTATCTAAGCTTATAATGAGTCGACATAAAAAGGAAACACTATTTTGAAGTCATACTTGCGCTCATTTTCACTTAAATTGTGAAAGTTCTAGAATAATTGTAAAGATAACTAAAAGTACTTTAAATTCCCTTTTACATAAGAATTGAGACAGTAGCACGTTTACATGATGCTTTGAAAAGAGTGAATACTATAAAGTTTGTTTATGATTAGCAATAAAACTAGGTCAGCCGAGAAACGTTAGGAACCAATAAAACCCACGAAATTCTTCATTTTGAATGTTCATGTTGTTAATATTGGATACATAACAGTAGTTTAATGTGTTCCACGTGGTTTTTCTAACCAGGTGATCGTCACTGATCAATTCGAGCGCTTCTTGCTATTTTAGATGTTACTTAAATGTAAACAATATAGTTAAATTGGTGGGCAACAGATTTGTGAAAAAAGCACTTTGAAAAATAGATAATAAATAGTGCAGGTGTTATTTTGTCATGATCCTGTGTTTTTTCGCTATGTATAACATATTCTTTCATAACTGATAACTCATATTACCCAGTTTTGTAGTTGTTCTGAGCGCTAGTATGCTTTTAAGTAAGCTCATGTTTCATGATGGCACATTAAGATTATCTTTCGTTAGTGAAAGTATGTACCTATATTTATGTATGTATTCACTTGTATAGCTTCACACCAACACTATTATCATGTTCCTCCATTGATTAATTTACTTCTTTTATAGTACTTTGTGCTTTATGCTGAATGAAAATAATTGAATTAATTGATTTGAATTGAATTGAGTAGCTGGGTCCTCTTCGCAACCTATTGATAATCCATATTTGGCGGACGCTGGTCGTGTATCCAGGGTGTTGAATCCAAAGTGATTAATTTAAAAGCATACTTGCGCTCAGACAAACTGCAAAACTGGTTAATATGAATGATGACTTATGAATGAATATGTTGAAAGATAGCGAAAACCCATAGGATCATGACTATTTGACGCCTGCACTATTTATCATGTATTTTTCAAAGTGCTATTTTCACAAGTTTGGTGCCCATCAATTTAACTTCATTGTTTACATTTGAGTATTCTCTATAATAGCAAGGAACGTTCGGATTAAAGAGTGGCGATCATTTGGTAAGAAAAAAATTACGTAAAACACATGAGAAATACTGTCATTTATCAAATATTGATTACGTGAACATTCAAAATTGAGAATTCCTTGGTTTTTTAATTGTTCCAAACGTCTCTCGATTGACCTTGTTTTATCGCAAATTGTAAACATTCCTTACATTTTTCATTCTTTTAAAACCATAATGTAAACGTGTTGCAGTCTCAACTAATCTATAAAAGGAAATTTAGAGTAGTTTTAAGTTAATTTTCAATTATTCTATAACTTTAAACATTTAAGTGTAAATCAGCGCAAATATGGCTTTAAGATGTAAGAACTTGTTTTACACTTGAAGTGAAATGGGGACTAAGGGTGCTGATATTTAGCACTAAACTGTCACTAGGACTATTTGCACACCGATAACATTTTTGATATCCGTCACTAGATCACATGATCGCTGTACGCACTTGTCAATGTTGATTTTCTGTAATCCCCCATTTGCTTTCGTGTTATATTTTAAATGGTTTGTTTTCTGATTTGGATCCTAATATTGGTAACATCATATTAAAAGATGGTTGATGTCTTCGAACAGGAAATGTCATCGGGCTCGGCTTCGGATGGTTATCCGTGTTGCCTTCGGCTAAACGGATAATATTCCTACGCCTTACCGGATAACATTTCCTATTATGACAATTGCTATATAGTCTCTATGTCTTCACTAGACCCTTTGAAACCGTGACCTCTTACATCTTGTCCACAGGTTCGACACTCATGAAGAGTTATATGCTCTCTATTAAGTGTTATCATGAACCCTCATAGTGCTGGAACCGTCTTCATGCTTGTGCAAATAGGTTAGATCACAGACCTGCTGCCAAGTAAGTTGGTGGCTGGCTTGTAATTTAACCTGTTTGCTACTCTGGGTAACATTCCTCATCAAAATTAAGTAGATATTTAAGGATTTTGAAAGCAGACAAAACAAAAATCAATTTAGAAAATTAACAATTTAAATTAATGCTAATGAATTCATTAGGCAACGTATCAGACACGTGTGCAAAATGTAAAATGGTTGATTTGTTTCATGAGTTAAGGATCTAACCCTTTACCAGACGCCAAATTTTAAACTGTCCCAAATTGAAAGAGTTTGCAGACGGCAGTTCAAAATGTAATGAAATTGAAAAACAATCTTCTGATATGGCGAAAAACATTGTTGGAAAATGATAAATTCAATTTCTCCTTTTCCAACAATGTATTCCAGAGACGTCTGCAACAAACTGGGCAAAAATTGTAATTGTTTTGTAATGGGTTAAAGCTTGAGTTGATTTGTACTGTAAATTTCTGTATAATCATCATAAGGACAAGTGCAGCAGACGATTTCGCACTCTATGGACAAGTAAATAAAAATCAGATTTGGTCACCCATGGCTAGTGGGGTGAAATAATATTTTAATTCAATGAGTCATTTGTCTGTATTCCCCAATTGTTTCTTCCCAATTTACTAAAGAAAGTATATGTTGTATCCCCCAAACTCGTCGTCTGCTTATGCTTTCAATTCGGACGTTAAGGTAGAATACCCCAAATCCGCCATTTTGAAACATATTCTTTCGTCAGATTACGGCGGTCGTTCTTGATAAACATTGGAAAAATCCGACGGAAGGAAGAGTTTCGAAATGGCGTATTCTGCCTTAAAATAAGACAGATTGATCCAGACGTATATATCTCATTAAGGGCATTTTCTACAGTTTTTTAACAAAATAATCCTTTCATAGAATTTTCTAAAGATTTAATATGTTATTTAAAACTTTATTGTTAATTAAAAAATGGAAAGAAAAATGCAGGTCGACGAGTTATTTTATTTGTAAAATGACAGTTGCCATGGTAACCGTCTTAGGCAATAATGTCAAAATGGCCATACCATTTTCAAAGGTAATGAAATAATTTCTGGAAGGTTCATTTACACAAAAACATGAATTCATACACTCAATACTTTATAATTCAATGTTTTTTCAAATAATTACAATCTGAACAATTTCTGTAATACAAATCAGTTTTTCATTTTTTGGTATTCGACAAAAAACAATCAAAATTGATATGTATATTTCCAAAAAAATGAATATATTTTAAAATTCATAACATAGAATTTTCTAATATTTCAGTATGTGATGTCAAATTTAATCTTGAAATACAAAATTCAAAAAAAGTATATATTGACGAGTAAGTGTATCGTTAAAACGACAGTTTCCATGGTAACCGTATTTGAAAAACATTTATAAAACGATTAAAATAACTTTTATCTTGAAAAATAGAAGTTGGGGGCTTACTTTGCATGAAACATATGTAATATTGTTAATAATCTTTCATATTTTTATGGATAAAATGGTTATTTTTGAAAAAGATTGCATAGAGTAAATTCTATCCGAATAAAAACGTTTAATCGACTACTGTGCAAGTAACTCTTCGGTAACATATTATTTTCCCCCTTGGATGCGCAGATGTGGTGCGCAGAAAAAACTACCGAGAACGTCCTTAAACGTGTTTACAGCTTGGATTATCCGAGTAACGTTAAAAAAAATAAACCTATTCGAAATTGAAATTACTTAACCCTTTACCGAACGCCACATTTTCGACTGTCCCAAATTGAAAGATTTGCAGACAACATCCCAACATGTTATTAAATTGGAAGATAAATTTCTGATAGGACAGGAAACATTGTGGGAAAAGGAAAAATTGCTCGCCACGAGCAATTGCTCCTTTTCCCACAACGTTTTCCAGAGTGGTCTTCAACAAAGTGGTAAAATGTCGTTATTGTTTGGTAATCGGTTAACGGTTCCAAATCGACAACAGCGAAGCATTGAATAGAACTAGCAACGACATGGTAGTTTCATGAATACAACCTACGACCACCGTGATACAAAAAAGAGAAAAAAGGTACTCAAAGCCTGCTTTTCTTTTAGTATGTAAATAAAGACTCAATCATAACAAAGACAAAATAGAATGGATTTCAAAATATTTATCTACATAATAAATCTGAACTACAATAAAAATATTATAAAGCGATGATAATATGTTTACAATTAAACATCAGTTTCACTTCTTTCTATCTTTAGAATGGGCGGAATTTGACGCTTTGTCGTCTTCTTAATTCTAGTGTGCCGCTCCACCTAAAATAAAGAATTGAAATTCGAGCTAAACATATATTATTCATGTGGTGCTTAACGCCGTACCTACACTTTTACAGTTTTGTTACGGCTTTCTTGGATTCACCAATACTAGGCTTAAACTATGAAGTGAGTTGGTTAATGGCACTCCCACGAAACCAGAGGTGTTCGGCCTTTCGAATATTAGACTAAATTTCACGTCAATTTTAAATAAGTATACAGTTTTTAAAAGTGAGATTATATGATCATTTCGTGCCGACTTTGACTGACTCGGTCAACAATACCTCAAACATCATCTATTACAGTACATGTGAATATAAAAAGGAGTTTTCTTAGGAATCATACCTCGATATTATACGTGACTGAAATTATTTGCATGTTTAGACTTGGTTCTTACAAACTAGGAATAGAGGCAGGTAGATTGGGTGTCAGGTGGAGATAGTGTGTGTATTTGAGGTGGGATGAAGCGTAGGTGTTTTCTTTGAGTCTTTTTAAGGTGGTGGGAAATGTTTGGGGTGGAGGTCGTGTGTGCTCTTTTGGGATGTTTCTTTTTGAGGGGTGAAACATATGTGTGGTGGAGTGTTCGTTTGTTTTCGGGGGTAGGATGGAGGATGTGTCGAGGGATGGGGCTTGAGGGGTGTTTTCTTTTGGGGTGGAGAGCTTAAATGCGTGATAGGGGTATATATGCATAGGAATATCATCATTTTGCATTACACTAACACTAACCTTTATACACCCTGATCCTGTTATTTTGGCGGAAAGATGACTTGCCATTTCGGTTTTGGTCGTCGTTATTTTTGTTTACGTTATTGTCACTGTGGCCCTTACCATCGTCGAATAACCCATTACCATGCCCGTTTGAACCACCATGACCGATTCTCTTGCCGAGATCTCCTTGACTTCTATTGTCAATGCCCCGTCTACCAGATGATAACTCTCGACCTCTATCATCGAAACCTCCGTGTCCGCCTTTGTTACCAAAGTCACCATTGTACCAAAGTCACCATTGTAACCAACGTCACCGTTTCCGCCATTGTTACCAAAGTCGCTGTTTCTGCCGCTGTTACCAAAGTTACCATTTCCGCCATTGTTACCAAAGTCACCATTTCCGCCATTGTTACCAAAGTCACCGTTTCCGCCATTGTTACCAAAGTCACAATTTCCGCCACTGTTACCAAAGTCACCATTTCCACCACTGTTACCAAAGTCAACGTTTCCGCCATTGTTACCAAAGTCACCATTTCCACCATTGTTACCAAGGTCGCCATTTCCCCACCTATTATCAAACCGCCATATCCGCCGCTGTTGCGAAAGTCTATATTCAGGCCATTGTTACCAAATCCACCATTTGCACCATTTTTATCAAAACCGCCATTTCCGCCAATGTTACCAAAGTCACCGTTTCCGCCATTGTTACCAAAGTCGCTGTTTCTGCCACTGTTAACAAAGTCACCATTTCCGCCATTGTTACCAAAGTCACCATTTCCGCCATTGTTACCAAAGTCCCCGTTTCCGCCATTGTTACCAAAGTCCCCATTTCCGCCACTGTTACCAAAGTCACCATTTCCACCAGTGTTACCAAAGTCCCAATTTCCGCCATTGTTACCAAAGTCCCCATTTCCGCCATTGTTACCAAAGTCCCCGTTTCCGCCTTTGTTACCAAAGTCACCGTTTCCGCCACTGTTACCAAAGTCACCGTTTCCGCTATTGTTGCCAAAGTCACCATTTCCGCCATTGTTACCAAAGTCGCCATTTCCCCAACTATTATCAAAACCGCCATTTCCGCCGCTGTTGCCAAAGTCTATATTCAGGCCATTGTTACCAAATCCACCATTTGCACCATTGTTATCAAAACCGCCATTTCCGCCATTGTTACCAAAGTCACCATTATTACCAAAATCACCATCCAGGCCATCCATTGTTACCAAAGTCACCATTTCCGCCATTGTTACCAAAGTCACCATTTCCACCATTGTTACGAAAGTCGCCATTTCCCCAACTATTATCAAAACCGCCATTTCCGCCGCTGTTGCGAAAGTCTATATTCAGGCCATTGTTACCAAATCCACCATTTGCACCATTCTTATCAAAACCGCCATTTACGCCATTGTTACAAAAGTCACCGTTTCCACCATTGTTTCCAAAACCGCCAATTCCCCAGTTGATAACAAATCCTTCATTTCCACCATTTATACCTAATTAACCAATTTCATCATTGTTACCTTATCCACCATTTCCCAAGTTGCTATCAAAACCCCCATTTCCGAAATTGTTACCGAATCCACCATTTCCATCGTTTTTACCAAATCCACCATTTCCGCCGTTGTTACCAAATCCACCGTTTCCGCCGTTGTTACCGAATCCACCATTTCCACCATTGTTACCAAATCCGCCATTTCCACCATTGTTACCAAATCCGCCATTTCCGCCGTTGTTACCAAATCCACCATATCCACCATTGTTACCAAATCCGCCATTTCCGCCATTGTTACCAAATCCACCATTTCTGCCATAGTTACCAAATCCACCATTTCTGCCATAGTTACCAAATCCACCGTTGTTACCAAATCCGCAATTTCCACCATTGTTACCAAATCCGCCATTTCCGCCATTGTTACCAAATCCACCATTTCTGCCATAGTTACCAAATCCACCATTTCTGCCATAGTTACCAAATCCACCGTTGTTACCGAATCCACCATTTCCACCATTGTTACCAAATCCACCATTTCCACCATTGTTACCAAATCCACCATTTCTGCCATAGTTACCAAATCCACCGTTGTTACCAAATCCGCAATTTTCGCCTTTGTTACCAAATCCACCATTGTTACCAAATCCACCATTTCCACATTTAAACTCTCCGTTGACACAAGTTCTATCTGAAATGTACCAACTCATTGTATGTTTTATTCAATTCACGTCAACAGTTTTACAAGGTTTGAGCTTATTCAAAGCTGCTTTAAGGACATGTTCTACAGATTTATAAGAAAATAACCCTTTCATAAAATTTTCTGAATTTTGGACATGTTATCTAACATCGTATTGTGAATTCAAAGGTGAAAAGAAAAATGCAAGTCGACGAGTAAGCATCTTAGTAAAATAACAGTTTCCATGGTAACCGTTTGGAGTAAAAAATGTCAAAATGACCTTACTATCTTCTAAACTAATAAGATACTTTCTAGAAGGTTTTTAAACATAACACAAATGTATTCATACATTCAATACTTTATTAGTCAATCATGTATTCCATTATAACAATCTAAACAATTTTTGTAATCCAAATCAGTTTATCAAGTGGTTGTATTCGACAAAAATCAATGAAAATTGATATGTTAATGACAAAAAAATAAAGATATCAAACAATTTCTGTCATAGAATTTTCTTATTTTTCAGTATGTAAAGTAAAATGTTATATTGATATACAAATGAAAAAAACTAACATATAATAATTTTTTGCATCCCATTTGGATATAAATACATAATCAATCTACTGTGAGCAAGCAGTAAAACACTTCAATTCGAACTGATTCCGGTTCCGATCGATATTCTCCAATGTGTACACATTCATACACAAGTACAGCGTTGTACAGTTTACAGTTTAGAGACCTTCAGTTGGGGATTCAATACTTATGTAGAAGAAATTGATCGTTATGATGACAAATCTCTTCTTTTGTAATATTGGCTGCAGGTAATATCTACAAAGATAGTCTTCGTTTTTTTTCTTTTACATTCACTTGCTATTACTTTCAATTTAGACCAGTCGGAAATCCCCTAACGATAGAATATCCATATTCCGCCATTTTGAAACATATTCTTCAGTCGAAGACTTCGGTCGTTCTCGGTATACATCGTTCTGAGCCGGAGCTATTCGTATTAAACGCAATAGGTCCGACCCCGACCGGTCGTGGCCTTAAATACTTTTGAAAACGACGTCTTATACAAATCCAACCAGCGGAAAACGTCAAGAATTAGAAAGTAAACGAACAGGCAGTTAGGTATTCAAGGAAGAAAATCGCCATTTGAGGCTATTATTGGCGTTCTCTATAGTAAACATTTTGTAACGGGACTAACCCTTAACTAATCGTTCTCCAGAATTAACGAGTTATCCATTGTCGACGTATGCACAATTATGAGAGAGAGAAAATTATGTCTGTCTGTCTGTCTGTCTGTCTGTCTGTCTGTCTGTCTGTCTGTCTGTCTGTCTGTCTGTCTGTCTGTCTGTCTGTCTGTCTGTCTGTGTCTGTGTGTCTGTGTGTCTGTGTGTCTGTGTGTCTGTGTGTCTGTGTGTCTGTGTGTCTGTCTGTCTGTGTGTCTGTCTGTGTGTGTGTCTGTGTCTGTCTGTCTGTCTGTCTGTCTGTCTGTCTGTCTGTCTGTCTGTCTGTCTGTCTGTCTGTCTGTCTGTCTGTCTGTCTGTCTGTCTGTGTCTGTCTGTCTGTGTCTGTCTGTGTGTCTGTGTGTGTGTCTGTGTGTGTGTGTGTGTGTCTGTCTGTCTGTCTGTCTGTCTGTCTGTCTGTCTGTCTGTCTGTCTGTCTGTCTGTCTGTCTGTCTGTCTGTCTGTCTGTCTGTCTGTCTGTCTGTCTGTCTGTCTATCTGTCTGTCTCTGTCTGTCTGTCTGTCTGTCTGTCTGTCTGTCTGTCTGTCTGTCTGTCTGTCTGTCTGTCTGTCTGTCTGTCTGTCTGTCTGTCTGTCTGTCTGTCTGTCTGTCTGTCTGTCTGTCTGTCTGTCTGTCTGTCTGTCTGTCTGTCTGTCTGTCTGTCTGTCTGTCTGTCTGTCTGTCTGTCTGTCTGTCTGTCTGTCTGTCTGTCTGTCGGTCTGTCGGTCTGTCTGTCGGTCTGTCTGTTGACACTAAAAGTTTTCCTCTATGATTATTTATGATTGATTTTACCGCTATGGGATACATAGTGAAGTAAATGATTAATTCTGATATAAAAATAATAAGTTATGTGCTAGTAATCTGATGTAATAACCTAGATTCATTATTTATCTAAACAGGAAGCTCCTACAGGACCTGCATGATCTGGACTTTTCTGTTATAAAAGTGATAAAATGCTTATCTATGGAGCAAGATTCAACTTATATTCAAAGTGAGTGGAGCCTTAAATAACTTTAGATGAATGATGTGCTTTAAAAATGAAATGACTCGTGAATATTTCATTCTGTTTTGCAAAT
>OX401405.1:43286775-43291775 GCA_947846245.1 Cerastoderma edule | reverse complement strand
CTACTCGTATAAGGGTGAAACAACGTTAATAAAAGATAATTCGCTTATTATGAACAAATTCTTACTAGAAAACGATGGTATTAACCAATAATTATTCAATAATTCTTGATGTGTAAACATCAATGTTAATACCCCATTCGGATGTTAGTACGCCATCAATAGAAAGGAAATAGTCTCTTATCTTATTAAGACTAGTTTTCGTAGAAATCAAATTAACTTTTACTATATCACAAAAAGTCGTATTTCTGTTGTCATCTTTGTTTTCTCCCAATTTGGATAGAACACAAATTCCAATATGGTGGAATTGGTTGAACAAAAGCCGTCCTGTTTTCTATTTGTGTTTCATGGGTTTTCTTCTTAGAAAATCGATGGATGACATAGCGTGTTTGATTATTACATGTAATCACAAAACGCCAATAACATTGTAAATTGTAATTTGTCGTTATAAAAATTGAAAGAATTTACAGGCGATTATTGCAGTTATTTCAAAACCGCGAAGGATTCTTTTCTCTGGAAAAAATGTCATCCTACAGATTTGAAGAAAGAAAGGTCGGTGATAGAATTCCATCATCATTGTATTACCTTACCATCCAGTAACATTTCAAATTCAATCGAGGACTGCTTTATAGAATAGAATATTATAGTTGACGAGTATGGGGCAATGACCAAATAGTGAAACATTACTTCATTAGATGTATGACAGATTATCAGCCGTGCCAGACCTCGATTTCAAGACCGCTCTATATCAAGTATGTCTGTCTCTCTTTCTTTCTCTGGCATGAACTCCCAATTTAAGCATTGTCTCTTCAGTTCAGGAAGTGTGCAATACTTTGAAAAATCCGTCTTGAGTTCGATACTCGACTTGGCAAATACTTCTGCTAACGTTAAATAGAATTGTCTGCGACATTCTTTATTCGTTTTTACTTTTAATCTCACCATTGATCAAATGTGTATTTTGAGAAGGTAGCCGCTGTCTTGTGAAGTCATTTACGTACCCGTGGACAAATTCAATGAACATGGATATATGTTGTGACTGCAATCGAAATACTAGTCAAAGGCTACACAGATTGAAACGAACGGAATTGAAAAAAAAGACTTCTATTGAAATAGATGATAGAAATGACAAGAGTAATTGTCATCAGCAAAAGTAGTTAAAACTCTCGCTGACAAAACTTTCCTGTTATTAGCTTTTATCAGAAGGATGATTTTAAGGGAAGAAAATGACAATTGAGGATATAATTGTCTTGCACTTCAGGATAGCAATTCGTAACCTTTCGCAAATCTGTCTTCTAATATCATTTGTCAGTCATAGACCAATTTTACAAAATACATAACCATGACAGAGAGAGAGAGAGAGAGAGAGAGAGAGAGAGAGAGAGAGAGAGAGAGAGAGAGAGAGAGAGAGAGAGAGGCGAGAGAGAGAGAGAGAGAGAGAGAGAGAGAGAGAGAGAGAGAGAGAGAGAGAGAGAGAGCGTGTTAGATAGAGAGAGCAGAGAGAGTGAGAGCAAGGAGAGAGAGAGAGATGAGAGAGAGAGAGAGAGAGAGAGAGAGAGAGAGAGAGAGAGAGAGAGAGAGAGAGAGAGAATACAGACGGACAGACAGACAGATCGACAGACAGACAGACAGACAGACAGACAGACAGACAGACAGGCAGACAGACAGACAGACAGACAGACAGACAGACAGACAGACAGACAGACAAATACAGAGATACAAAGACAGAAGAACAGCAGGACAGACAGACAGACAGACAGACAGACAGACAGACAGACAGACAGACAGACAGACAGACAGACAGAGACAGACACACAGACAGGACCTGCATGATCTGGACTTTTCTGTTATAAAGGTGATAAAATGCTTATCTATGGAGCAAGATTCAACTTATATTCAAAGTGAGTGGAGCCTTAAATAACTTTAGATGAATGACGTGCTTTAAAAATGAAATGACTCGTGAATATCTCATTCTGTTTTGCAAATGCGAAATAAGAAATAACCAAATGTGTAATTTTCTACAGTAAAATATTATTTTGTTTATTTTCTTTTTATTTGTATAGCTGTGGATGCTGCTGTATGACGCGTATCATTTCCTGCATTAAACCTTTTTAAAACTTTTTGTTTCAGGTCAGGGACATTAATAAAAATGCTAACCTCCAGCTTCAAGCCGGTCAATAGTTGGCTTGTCCAGTGTTAGCTGCAGATCCAAACTATCTGCAAACATGATTTTGGTTGTCTGCCAGTAACTGAAAAATTAACATAAGAAGAGGTGTACTACACACTTTATGAAACTCATTTATCTTTTGAGCTCAGACCACCATACCCGTAATTGCCCATAACAATTCGCATCATAACTTACCCTTTCCTCCATGTATATTTTTGAGAGACTCTTCCCATTATGGGAGATTGACTATAGAGAAAAATACTGATTGAGATACGCGATCCGAGCATCACAGAATATCCATCAATATTCCGTACCGCGCCTGTTAATCTACTCTTTCTTTTCTGAACATACTCGCCCAATCTGCACTAGAAATCACGGACATGCATTCATTCCTAGACGGGCGCTAAATATTTATCTCTATATATACGGACAGACAAATAAACAAATACGGTCAAACTTAGGAAAATATGTACATCATGTTAAAATAAACTTCATGAAGACCACTAAATATTGATCAGATATATAGAAATATCAAACATTTACCTGCTGTTCTGGATCGCATCTCCATTTGACGCCATGTTTGTTTGTCACGTGGCTATAGTCAGCGGAGAATTTTTTGAGTTGAGAAGTTACTTAATCCTGTGACGTCATCTACCTAATAAATGTCTAGTCGAATGAAATAAATGAAATAACAGGAATGAGTTACTCAACAAACCAACAAGTCGAATACGCCTACTGAATAATGTTATATCTTGCATTTGAATATCAAGAATTAACGTCAAAAATATTGTTCAATGGTGTAAGAGTACCTGTTTTACAAGTTATATATATACAGTATAGATTTCATCTTAATTGAATTTTGTTTGACAGAATTTGCTCGCAAAACAGTTATCGGAAAGCACTGTATTCCGTAAGTTAATCAGGAGACATCTCTTACGAAAATTCAAATGGAGACCCATATAAAACAAACTTATTTACACGTTAATTAGCGTGTCCGACAAAGAAGTAGAGATATTGAGTTCGGGATCCGGTGAATTATATGTGTTGAATATATTAAAAGCATACTAGCGCTCAGAAAAACTGCAAAACTGGGTAAAATGAGTTATAGATTAAGACAGAATATGTTGAAACAAAGCGAAAAACCACTGAATCATGACAATATAACGCCTGCAATATTTATCATTTATTTTTCAAAGTGCCATTTTTCATAAATTTGGTGCCTCCAATTTAACTTTATAGTTTACATTTGAGTAACATTTAAAATAGATAGGAGAGCTCGGATTAACGAGTGGCGATCACCTTGATAGAAATGTCACGTGAAACACATAAAAATACATAAAAGTACTTTCATTCATCCAATATTAATAACGTGAACATTCAAAATGGAGAATGTTTCGGGTTTTATTGGTTCCTGGCGTTTCTCGTCTGACATTGTTTTATCGCTAATTGTAAACAACTCTTATCGTATTCAGTCTTTTAAAAGCATCGTGTTAATGGATTACCTTCTCAATTTCTCTGAAAACGGGAATTTAAAGTACTTTTGAGTACATTTTCAATTATTCTAGGACTTTCACAATTTTAGTGTATATGAGCACAAGTATGGCTTTAAGATTTTTGTCCCTCGCCTGAACCATTGTGATTTTATGGGGAAAGAAATCGAAAAATTTGAAGAAATATACGTTACAATATTAAGCGAAAATGATAAGGGCATGGATAGATGTGTTGACCAATTCTAACCCATTTTATTTTTCAAATTGCAGGGACTGTGGTTTAGAAAAATTGTATGGTAGGAGAAACATAACTATGATATGAAGAAGCATTGTTCGACGACAAACTGTTTAAAAACAAGGGAAATCCCTAAAGCAAAGGTTTTCTAGGATGAGAACATCTTTCCCAATTAGTCACATTGTCATCTTAATTTCAAGGATATTGCATCGTAAGAGATCACTTCGATTGTTAAGAGATACATTACATTTGGACATTGATCGGGATACTTCAATTGTAAAGCGACGAGGTTTAGACGTTTATATGGTTTGTGTAAATGGGATAGATCTAATTATAAGTAAGTACATACATTAGAAAAATAAATCAGTAGTTTACTTAATTTGTTATAATTTCTATTTCTTTTGCAAATTTGGAGGTGATGTATTCATCTTTTACCATTCTTTACTGTCCCAAACCCCTTCTTCTGTCTTTGCTTGTTTAACCCTCTATCCATCTGATTGTCTTCTTATTTGCCCTTCTTTCATTGTATGTTTGACTTCTTTGTTTGTTTGTTTGTTTCTTTTTTTCTTTCTTTTTTTCTTTGTGCCTGCCTGCCTGCCTGCCTGCCTGCCTGCCTGCCTGCCTGCCTGCCTGCCTGCCTGCCTGCCTGCCTGCCTGCCTGCCTGCCTGACTGCCTGCCTGCCTGACTGCCTGCCTGCCTGCCTGCCTGCCTGCCTGCCTGCCTGCCTGCCTGCCTGCCTGCCTGCCTGCCTGCCTGCCTGCCTGCCTGCCTGATTACCTAGCAATTTAAGGGTAAACCAATTAACGATGTGGTATGATAATAGTTATTAAAATGTATTGCTTAGACAGCAGCCCTAGTCTGTATGTTCCATACCAGGGCGGACTAGGGTCTATCATACATGTATTTCTTTGAGAAGAATATTTTTTAATGAAATTGGTTCATGAGTGTGCATTTGGACTGCTCACCCGCGCTTGTTTCTCGCTTAAATTATGACCATTTAATAATACATTGTAAAGTTTGCATTGGTAAGAAGCGGTGCGTGGTTTTGTTTTGCAAATTTGAGAGACCAACGCATCGTTTAGATATTAGGCGGTCGTATATAGAGACAGAACA
>OX401405.1:43249275-43274275 GCA_947846245.1 Cerastoderma edule | reverse complement strand
AAAGAGAGAGAGAGACAGACAGAGAGAGACAGAGAGAGAGACACAGAGAGAGACAGAGAGAGAGAGAGAGAGAGAGAGAGAGAGAGAGAGAGAGAGAGAGAGAGAGACAGGCAGACAGACAAACAGACAGACAGACAGACAGACAGACAGACAGACAGACAGACAGACAGACAGACAGACAGACAGACAGAGAGAGAGGGAGAGAGAGAGAGAGAGAGAGAGAGAGAGAGAGAGAGAGAGAGAGAGAGAAGGAGAGGGAGAGAGAGAGAGAGAGAGAGAGAGAGAGAGAGAGAGAGAGAGAGAGAAAACGAGAGAGAGAGAGAGAGAGAGAGAGAGAGAGAGAGAGAGAGAGAGAGAGAGAGAGAGAGAGAGAGAGAGAGAGAGAGAGAGAGAGAGAGAGAGAGAGAGATAAAGAGAGAGGTAAAGAGAGAGAGGAGAAGAGAAGGGATAGGAAAGAGGGAAATATAGAGGGAGGTATCTGTCTGTCCGTCTGCCTTTCTCTCCCTCTTTCCCTCTTCCTCTCTTATCTTTTTCTTCTCTACCTCTCTCTCTCTCTCTCTCTCTCTCTCTCTCTCTTTCTCTCTCTCTCACTCTCTCTTTATCTATCATCATTTTCTCTCATTCATAATTGTGCATACGTCGACAATGGATAACTCGTTAATTCCGGAGAAAAATTGGTAAAGGGTTAATCCCGTTACAAATTGTTTACTATGGAGAACGCCAATTTTCTCAAATGACGATTTTCTTCCTTGAATACCTAACTGCCTTTTTGTTTACTTTCTGATTCTTGACGTTTTCAGCTGGATGGATTTGTATAAGACGTCGTTTTCAAAAGTATTTAAGGCCACGACCGATGTATGTTTACATACCGAGAACGATGAAACAATTAGTTTCAAAATGGCGGATATGGGTACTCCACCATAAGTCATATCGCTGCGACCATAACATATATCCTTGCTCATAAAATGTGCTCCTCTGATAAAAATCGTTTCAGGACGCCTGCTGCTTTCCCAAAATATGTATTTGATCAGTGGCGAGAGACGACTAAAGAATGTTACATGTCGCAAAAAATCTACTAAACGTTTAAAGAAATATTTGCCGAGCCGGGTATCGAATTAAAAACGGATTAATTCGAAGTCTTGCACGCTTCATGCTGAGCTCAAATGACTAGTCTCAAATTAGGATTTTTGAAAACTTCATGTTTTAGAATGCTAAATATACGATTGGGCAGTTAAAACCTACTTAAAGTGCGTTTAAGCCTACTTCGGATTACTGCGGTCGTTTTCGGTATACACCGGTCGGGGTCGGACCTGTTTGGTTTAGTACGAATAGCTTCGGCTTAGAACGATGTATACCGAGAACGACCGAAGTAATTCGACGAAAGAATATGTTTCAAAATGGCGGATTATGGGTATTCTTTCTTAAGGGGATTTCCGACTAGTCTAAATTGAAAGTAATAGCAAGTGAGTGTAAAAGATAAAAACCCGAAGACTATCTTTGTAGATATGACCTGAAGCCAATGTGACAAAAGAAGAGATTTGTCATCATAACGATCAATTTCTTCTACATAAGTACTGAATCCTGCACTGAAGGTCTCTTAAAACGGTTCGATCACCGATGTGAGATTTTGAAGATAAAATAATATTTTTCAAAACTGTACAACGCTGTACTTGTGTATGAATGTGTACGCATTGGAGAATATCGATTGGATTATGAATCAGTTCGAATTGAAGTGTTTTTACTGCTTGCTCACAGTAGATTGATATAAGGCCATTCAATCTAGCCGAAGAAAGGGCCCGACCTAGACAAAATTGCAAAAGAATTTCTGAATGTTATGTGCGAAACTAGACATAGAGAATAACTCATTGCAAAAAGTTGCATGTTGTAGTAGGTGGGGAAAGTTATATAAAAGCGATTTAAACCTGTCCTTCTTTGGGCAAGATCAAATGACCAGTATGGTACACCATAGTAGTACTTTATGACGTAAAATCATCGAGAAACGTTATCACTGTGACGTCATTTTGGCTAACATAATGGTAACCACGTGGTACCTTACACGATCAAATATTGCAGATTTTCGTTCGTCTTTTATTGAATAAATGCTTATGTTGCAAAAAATATGAACATTGTAACAAAACATAGAAGAAAATAAGTGAAACAATCAATAATTTATTGAAATAATGCATGTATCGCCCAATTTCATGAAAGTACGGAAGGCCATTTCTGTCATAATTCTACTGAATCTTCAATTACTTTCGTGGATACCATCTCGTTGATTTTTAAATCCTTATTAGACCTTGTATTCAGCTTACAGTAACTATTTCAACCACCTTTTTAATATATTCGCTATGTGATATCTAGCATGTAAATTATTTGTATATATTTATAGAATTTGCAGAAATAACTTTAACATAGGTTTTCTCATTTGACAGAAAGCATGGTTCTTGAAAAAGGTGAAAAGTATCTTTAGACAGTGGTTCGTTTAAACAATCTAACTCAGAGGAACACAGTTATGATAACTATAAGAATATTAGAATCGGCATTTTCTAGTGTGTCAATATTCAATTAACATTCGGCATTGATCTACGGGAAACTTTTATGATTGGATATCATAATCGATTATCTCATGCTTCACTAAGATTTGTTTGTTATTTTAAAAGTTGAATTCTTTTTATTTAACTGCGCTTGGAAAACTGGAAAAGAAAGAACAAATACTTTGTAATGAAATGCGGAAGTGGGACTACACAACATTTAATATAAATCTGACCAAAGTAACTTTTCATAAGACAAAGCAAAGCTTTAGTCTCTATTCTAAGTGAATTTTAGTGTAAATTTATGAACGTAAAGGTTTTCAGATCTTGCTTAATTTCAGCAATCATAAAAAGTTATCCGTTGTTTGAATATTAACAAGCTTGGAAGAAGCGTCATCAAGCTTGAGCATACATTGCTAATTATATCTTAAGATATCCACTTCCGATTAAGCATTCATTTATTGGACAGTCAACTGAAAGCACTCCTTATCCGCAAGAAATATAACCATGACAGCAGTATTCCAAACTAAATATTCTTGACGTTTTGTCACAGAACTTATCGCAAAAAAATTACGCCCTGTACGAATGTTATGTTTTGGTATTTCAACAGTTTAACAAGTTAGTGTATAAAGACGAGTGCTTTGATATTTAGCTCTTTCAATATATTCACCATTTTTCTTATGAAAACCATGTCCCATAAGAAGTTGATGTTCTGTACTCGGGATATCTGCTAAACATGTGACTTAAAACCTAGTGTCACGATCCATACAGTTACATTAAAGACATTGCTGTTAAGAGAGAATTTACCTTTCCACATTGCAACTTCCTAAATACATGTCAAATCGTCACATTGTTATGAATGCAAAAAGTGAGAGCGTAATTCAACAATGAATGCAATTCTTGTATAAGTCAAAAATGCATATAACACAGAGAAAACGCCGATAAAAATCAAACACTAAACAATACTTTGATGGTGACGATTCTAGATAGTTAAGACAATTAGACTTCGACAATTGTATAAATGAATTTAAAAACATCAAAGTCATCGACTTTTTATATCATTTATCTTTTGCTTCACTGTGATTTGTATGTTATTTGTTAATTGGCACTCTTCCCTCAATTCTGAAAGAAAGGTTTAAGAACAAAAAAAAGACGTTGTAATGAAAAGCTGAAGTGGGGCTAAACAAAAGTTAATGTAAATCTGATTGTAGTTGCAATTTATAAAAACAAAGCAAATCTTGAGTTTTTTTTATAAGTGATTATTAGCGTAAAATTATCGTAAGGGTGTTAAGAAACATATTTAATTTCGGCAGTTTTAAGAAGTTTCTCTTGGACGAAGGCCGAATTTGGATTGAATATTGATGTATTTAATTTTGATGGAAAATTCTTATAGTTATCAGGATTGTGCTCATCTGCGTTAAATCTTTATTCATATCCCCCATAGTTTGTGATCATATTACAGGGAACCCGTTTATAATTCTGGCTCTTTTTTTCAAGGAATATATCAGGAAATCTGGGAGACAATTAGTGCAAAAAGAACCATTGACGTTCAGCTACATCTTTACCATATCTTTAAATAGTTTACGGCTTAGGTCAAAGTTGGTGGCTTGAATAATGTATGAATGTACAGTTAATGTGATGTTTTATTTTAAATACCAAAGCACCTCTGCTGAACAGACATAAGAAAGAGCCTAGCATTGAAAGATTGAAAATGAACCACTTCCAAAAGATTTTTCTTTAAAAGTATTATGCTATCTGTCAAATGAGAAAACTTTATCAAAGTTATTTCTAAAGATTCTGTAAATATATGCAAATGAATAAAAGAAAAAGAACCACATAGCGAATATAAGCAGATGGGTTGATTAGTCATTTAGTTACTGTAAGCCGAATACAAAGCCTGATCAGGATTTGAAATCAACAACATTATATTATTCTAAGAAAAAAAAATTAAACGGTGTTCAACGTCACAGAAGAAGACAAATAAAAAAAATGAAATCCACGAAAAGCATTGAATATCCAGTGAATTTATGACAGTTATGTCCTTCCGTAGTGTCATGAAATCGACCAAAGCAACACATTATTTCATTAAACTTTTACTTTCGTCACTCATTTGTTTATAAGTCCTGTTTCAAAGTTCATATTTTTAGCATTGTCACACAACTTAACCTTTTAGTTGATAAAAAAGGAACAAAACTCCGCAATATTTAATCTTATATGGTACCACGTGCTGGCCATTTTGTTAGCCAAAATGACGTCATAGTGATGACGTTTCTAAGTATTACGTCATGAAATACTCCTATCGTGTACAATATTGGCCAACTAATTTTGCTTCAAAATGCGGGGTTTAAAATCGTTTTTATATAACTTTCCACACCTACTTCAACGTGCAACTTTTTGAATAGAGCTATCATGTATGTCTAGATTCGCACATAACATTTAGAAATTGTTTTACAATTTTGTCTAGTTCGAATCTTATATTGAATGGCCTATATCCAAAAGGGGTGCAACGGTTTTGAGATCTACCACATTTAGACTGTATATGTTAACGTTTCCTGAATAAACAACTTTTAATTGTATTTATTATATATACTTTGAGTTCTTTCTATGTATGTTTAAGGTATGACTTCTCCATCAAACAGATCGACACAAAGAAAGACTATCGTCTACTGGTTCCTTTGTTTCGCAATCTTTGGACAGATCATGGAGCTTATATTTGCAGGTACAGCTCAATCTTCTTTATAGAATATATTTTGTTATATTTTGAAAAGATTGCTGAATTGCTATTTAAGAACTCTCATACCAAAACGAGTTAAGCATATGTCTAGATTTCTATTCCTTTTGTTAATTTCTTTCATGAATTATGTAGACATTACAGCTTAACAGTTGAATATCTGTGAAGCTCATAAAATAGTGTACAAATGTGTTTCGATTAAGCATTAGAAACGAGTGAGTGGATGAACTAATCTCTTATATTAAAAACCGAAATGCACGAGTACATCATTACACACTCTTCGCAGATGTGCGATTGATAATCAATTTTTGTCAATTAGGTATATATTCAAAACGTTTTCAGAAGTTCGTTTATTTTTATGGTATTTTGCAATCGCCATTAATTTTATCAATTATTGAATATCCACAATTTTCGATGCACCGGGAACATGCTTTGAAAGTCATAGCTATGACAAATATCGAAATTCAATTTGTAACATTTAAAGTAGACCCTTGAACAAAAGTTTAAGAACTCTAATGCCAAAAGAAGTTTTTAGCATGTGTCTAGATTTTTTTTTCGTTCGGTCTGTGGTTTTTCATAAAACTTTTCATGACAACGAGGATTTACTCTTGTATATTTGCAGGGGTCATAGAATAATGTACAGGGTATCCGTAATTTGATGTATCATTGAGCAGGTCGTCAGAACATTGTTTTATTTTTATAACATTCTTGTAATTAAATACATACCTGTTATGAGGATTATTGTTGTTTTATTATTAATGTGACCCGTTTACATGTGGGAATGGTTTATGTATACAAGGCTCATGGTAATTCGATGGTGGAGTAAATTGCGCAAATGGCCGCGATGAAAAAGCTTGCAGTATGTATTTTAACCAAGTGTTTTACTGTATTTAACTGAAGATCCTGAAAAGAATGCTTTTTTTTTAAAATGCCATTCGTGATATCATACACTTTTCCTTAAATTGGGAAGAGGTCCAGGCCTGCTAACTTTAGAAAATTGTATCAATAGAATTGCTGAATTGGGATTTATTTTTCCAATTTGGAAAGGTGTCTATAATGGGCCTCGGATATCTAACCAAAAAAAAGCAATGACATATGTCACGAAGTATAATTTCCCCTTTAAAATTGTCCTTTTTGGTTTGATCATTACTAGAAAAATAAAACCAGGCAGACACAACAATAGAAAAACCTCACTTTGATGTAAATGTTGAATTCGTCCTAATAAACACAAATGTGATAAAAAAAATAAGTCGTTTTAAGAGGTAAATATATCATTATGTAACATTCTAACAATCTTGTGCTTTAAAATTTGGATAAATCACATTTTTTTTCATCGACTCAAATAGTTTTAATAAACCTTATAGGCGTATATTGTTAAAATACCTTTTGACGTATTATTATCAGAGAAGGGTATATTTTCATACTTTGTCCATTGAAAATTCCTTTAAAGCATCTTTGAATACGCCTCAAGCCTCGTTGAACTGTTGACACGAACGGAATAGAAAACATACAATGAGTTGATACGATATCTGATCCCTGACATTTCAGCTAAAACTTGTCCCAGCGCTATGTTTATATGTGAAAATGGACTGTGTATTCCATGTGCCTATGTTTGTGATATAGACAATGATTGCAGGGATGAAAGATCTATCATTGTGTATCATTCTAACACATATTCTTAAAAGAATGTATCTTTTCATGTTGTTTTCGTTGTATTTTGTCCTTTTAAATGTGGACAAGTTACAATTAGTCATTGACGCAAATAGTTTTTAGAAACCATATAGGTATATATTGATAAAATACTATTTTGACGTATTATTCTTAGAGAAGGGTATATTTTCATTCTTTGTCCAATGAAAATTCCTTTCAGGACGTTCTCGGTAGTTTCTTTTGCGGACTTCATCTGCGCATCCAATGGGGAAGATAAATATTTTACAGAAAAGATACTTGCATAGAAGGCGGATAAATGTTTTTATTCGGACGAAATTAACTATATGCAATTCCTTTCAAAGAACAATCATATTATCTATAAAACTATAAAAGGGTTATAAACATTATTTTATTTTTCTCATGCATATTAAGCCCGTAGATCTTTTGTTTAAAGTTATCTTAGTTGTTTTTATAAATATTTTTCAAATACGGTTACCATAGAAACTGTCATTTTACAGAAACTAACTCGTCAACATATAACATTTTACTTTACATACTGAAAAATAAGAAAATTCTATGACAGAAATTTTTTGATATCTTTAATTTTTTGTCATTAACATATCAATTTTCATTGTTTTTGTCGAACACAAAAAATTGAAAAGCTGATTTGGATAACAAAAATTGTTCAGATTGTAATAATTTGGAAAACTTTGAATTATAAAGTATTGAATATATGAATTCATGTTTTTTTTGTTAATATACCTTCCAGAAAATATCTTATTACCTTTGAAGTTAGTGTCATTTTGACATTTTTGCCCCAAACGGTTACCATGGAAACTGTCATTTTATGTAAAAATTAACTCGTCAACCTCCTCTTTTCTTTTCATTTTTGAATTGACAATAAAATTTTAGATAACATCAAAAATTGAAAAAAAAAATTATGAAAGGATAATTTTCTTATGAAACTGTAGAACATGTCCTTAATTTTAAATGCACTCAGACCATCTTAAACTGTTGACATGAATGGAATAAAAACATACAATGAGTTGATATGATATCTGTTCCTGATACATTTCAGATAGAACTTGTGCTAACGGAGAGTTTACATGTGGAAATGAGCGGTGTATTCGTAGTGCCTGGGTTTGTGATACAGACAATGATTGCGAGGATGGATCAGACGAGAGAAATTGTACATGTGAGAGTTCATTAATTTTCTTACCTTATATAGCGTATTTGTCTATTATTTTAGGTCTGATGATAAACCTTTAATATGTAATGTAAATTATATTAATTTAAGACCAATTGT
The DNA here is from genome assembly GCA_947846245.1 of Cerastoderma edule. NCBI lineage: Eukaryota > Metazoa > Mollusca > Bivalvia > Cardiida > Cardiidae > Cerastoderma > Cerastoderma edule. The sequence goes on along the minus strand of OX401405.1, from coordinate 43,266,057 downwards.
GCTTAAGTCATCTAAGCAATAAGATGACATTGTCATTATTGTCATTTAAAGTTTGACCAACGTGCGAAGAAATTGTAGGTGTTTAGTATTAATTTTCTTACCTTATATAGCGTATTTGTCTATTATTTTAGGTCTGATGATAAACTTTAAATATGTAATGTTAAATATATTAATTTAACACGAGTTGTGCTTTAGTCATCTAAGCAATTAGATGACGTTGGTATCTTGGATCTTGTAGACGAAAATAAGCTTTTTCAGTTCAATTACCCATCTACCAGGGGCCTCATTCACAATTTATTTAGTTTCAAACGTGCAATTAATATTATGTTGGGCTTATTGCCATATCAATGTCGTGCCCGAGAGTTATGGTCTAGAACCGGGACACAAGAAACGGGTAGATCAAAAAAGTTCGGAGAGATGTAAGACTAACAGCTGATTTCAACAACAAAGTAAACAGTCATACATACTAGTCTGGGTGTAGGCCAGATTTCTGATCTCGATGGTTATTGCTATATTGACTGACGCCTTCATAGCGAAGCACAATACATTTTAAAATGTTGAAAAAAAGCTTCGTTCACGGATCATTATTGAGACTAGTCTGGGTATTTTTTATCTACTCAACAATACCTACATCCAGTGTTTCTTCCAGGATTTGAAAAAAAAACAGAGGGTACATTGGGTAAAATGTTATTAATATCTTCTTTCCCTTTTCCATGGTAAATAATAAACACGGTGTGTTTCCCCGCTTCTAAAGAAACAGCAGGCAATATTTCTTTTTCTTTCTTATAATGAAAAAACAATAACAGCTGATTTGTTTATTATGAACCGTCCTTTTCAAATATAAAATAAACTTCCAAATTAAAAGTAACGGCTTAAATGTGACAATTATTTTCTTTCTTTTTTTATTTCATAACAATATTACTGCATTGAAGGGGGTCCATATTTTAACCTTCTCACTGAGCTTACTGGTTCCCAACCCTCTGGTAACCAAATAAACAAAGTCGTAAACCTATTATTGAAATTGGGTCATAGGGTAATGAAGTGAAAAGGCAAAACAAAATCGCTGGTAACTACCTGTTCTCCATTATGAATGATTTCAGGCATATTGCTTGATAAAATTTTGCAATTTATTTCAAGTAGGGACTTTGTTACTGGGGATTACTTTAAGTTGGGGGGGGGGGATCCCAAGGCCTAGATACAGGTGCCGCTAAATATCTTTTACTAGAAGTTCTAGGATGTTTGGAAATTAGCGGCGGATTGTTTGCATTACCTATGATCATCATCATGCACATCACAAACGCATCGAAAACAAACCCAAGAACAGTAGATTTATTAAAGAAAAACGACGACTTAATTTGATAAGAAATCACGAAGTTGTAGACAGATTACAATCAACATTGTAGTTGGAACTACTTGCTTTCTCCCGGCGGTGATCAAGCCTCTTTAGGTAAAGAAGGATACCGATCGATGGGATGCCCGACTGATCGCTATATACGCTTGTCGCGCATGGAGAAGGAGAATACATGTTTAAAAGCAAATACAATCATCTAAAAAGGAATCAGTTTACTCTGTCCTTTGTAACCTGAAATAGGCTATTGAAAAAGGCATTAATGCTTATGAGTGCGGGTATGAACACAAGACAACTTCGAAAAAATGACACAACCACAAACTCATTATTTCTTATCTTTAGTTCGGGCAGGTCTTAATTGAAAGTTATTGCAGACAATACTTATTAAGTATGAACATCTTAAATGTTTAGGGTATTTTTTACATGTGCTTGTGGGTTGCCGTGTGGATTGGGACCAACTGTGAAACAGGTATTTGAAGATGTCGCATCTAAACAAAATTTATATGCCATACTTTTAATCGAATAGATGAATATAGAACATCAAATCGATATGTTCAAAGAGGTAGGAAAACAAAATATTATATCACTTATTTGAAATACATAGGCGCTTATATGCTTAACTCGATATGTTCAAAGAGGTAGGAAAATAAAACATTATATCACTTATTTTGAAAAACATAGGCGCTTATAGGCGCTTATATAAAAAGAAAACGGATGGAACAGTTTCTTATTGTAATTTCTTAACTGATGGCATCAATTAAGGGAACATTCATTACTAGTGTGCTCTATTTAACGTAGAAAGTCGATTCTATTTTGGATACGAACGAACACGACTATAGCCCTTGTCATAACGATATAATTTCTATAAATGTTAAAAGGTGGTTTTGATCTAATATTTGTGGATTCAACGCATGCTATTTTTCCATCACTTTTATACGGTTTGCTGTAGCAAAAATAGGTGTTAAAGAGTGAATCATTGGTCCACACTTGAAATATTTTCTGATGAAGACAGCATTTCTATTTCGTAAACATGTTTATACCAAAACTCCAGCCTATTTCAATATAAAGTTTACTATAACAATGTGAGCGGTCTCTTTAATTTACAACATTTAAAAGGAAAGCTACTATTCTTCCAACATTTCATACTGTGCAAGTATACCTTAGCAGAAGTAGTTCTTGATCTGTGATCTATTCGTCCATGTGTGAAATACTTTTGGACTAATGCAATATTTCATATTGCAGATATAAATGAATGTGCTTCCAACCCATGTCAGAACAATGCAAGATGTATAGATGGACAAAACGATCACACGTGCTTGTGTGAAAGTGGATGGACTGGAAGGAGCTGTGAAACGGGTACGTAGAGACCGTCGACCATTGGTTTTGCATATATTGTATCACAAACATACTAAATGTACATGTCACATTTGTCAGATAAAACTGATTATAAAATTGCTTCGTTTATTCTTTCACTGATACCACCGGATGATATATTAGTGCCTTGGCTATTAGCATTTCTTATTCATGACAGCTACCACATTTCTCTACATATAACTGATTCACAGGACAAACCTTTCATTGAATAGATAAACTGAAAATCAAGCCAATACGTTTAAAGAGGTGGAAAATCAAAACCTTATACGACACAAGGCCCAATATAACAAGGCATACAGACCGTCTTTCCTCAATATTGCATATATTATATCACAAGCTTACCAAATCTACATGTCACATTTTTCATTTAAACTGAGTTCAAAATTTCTTTACTGCATATTCTATGTCACAAGCATACCCAATTTACATGTCACACTTTTCGTATAAAACCGATGATTTTTCAATTACTTAATTGCATATTTTATACTATAAACATACAAAATCTGTATGTCACATTTGTCACATAAAACCGATTTTAAAATTACTTTATTTAATCTTTAACCAATTCCACCGGATAATATTTTAACGCCTTGGCTATTAGCATTTCCTATTCATGACAGTAACCACTATCTCTACATATAACCGATTCATATGACAAACCTTTCATTGAATAGATAAACAGAATATCAAGCCAATACGTTTATAGAGGTGGAAAATCAAAACCTTATACGCCACAAGACCCAATAAAACAAGGCATACAAGCTGAATTCAACATTACTTAATCTTTTCACCAATGCCACTGGATGATATTCCTATGTATTGCCAATTAACATTTCCACTTTAAGATACTACACATCTATATTACTGATTTACATGACACACTTTTCATTAAATTCATTTTCATAGCCCTTGACAACTGAATTATTCATCCCAACATGACATACTTTCGGATGGAGACAGCGATTCTATTTCATAAACATGTATATACTAATTCTCTCCAAGCCATCTGTTCTCGTTATATTACTTGTACCTGTCCATTCCAAGAACAATAAACAATTCTAGAGTGAATCTCTACTATTGTGAAGGGGTTGCTTTAGGCTTGCATTGAACTCTCAATATTTACTTTAGGGTTAAAGAGTTAAGGTAAAATATAGAGTTTAATGTGTGTGTTTTCATTACGTAGCGAAGTTTAAATTAAAGTGACTATCTCACATATTTATATTTCATTTTTGTTAAAAGATTACTTTTACGGATAGAAATGAAAACACAGATCCATCAAGTTACACAACATTGGAATTTTGATACGCTTCTCAAACCCGTTCTCCATTTATCGGTAATTAGATTTTATAGTGTATTCATCCTACAAGTATAGTAAACTGTTAAACCTGTTTATGTTATAGAATGAATTATTGTGTCTGTTATTTGTAGTAATCGAAACTAGCAAGACCTTCGTAAAACCATACTTCAAAATAGGAAAGAATGGTACCGTGCAAAAAGAAATATATTGATAAGGACCGCATTTAGTCCAAAAAGAGTAACTTAGCTTCTAAAACTATTCACCGGTTTTGAGTTTACCCCACTGTTTTTATTTTGATTCAATTAAAACTTGCCCCGACAAAGAAAGAGATTTTTAAGTTGTAAATTTCGCTGGATAATCTCAAAGCTTTTAGAATGGTAAGTGCTGTAATTTTCTACAATGTTTGAAGTGGTAAAAGCACAAGCACTGATTATCTCTGCGTTTACTGCACTCAATGGAAATCATTTAGTCATTTATTTACATTAGTTTCTAAAACTTACTTAATTGACAATCTCTAACTAGATCCACTTCATGAAGCTGCTATACGATAGTGTACAAATTGGCACTACATGTTCAAACAGTAGAAAGAAAAGCTTTGTGGTAAGCATAGAGCCAATTTATCAATTAATTTCTATTATGTCTGATAAGATAATACAAAGGTTGTATCAGGCTTCTTGAGAAGGAGAATACATGGTTAAAAGCAAATTCAATCATCTAAAAAGGAATCAGTCTACTCTGCCCTTTGTAACCTGAAATAGACTATTGAAAAAGGCATTAATGCTTATGAGTGCGGGTATGAACACAAGACAACTTCGAAAAAATGACACAACCACAAACTCATTATTTCTTATCTTGCGTTCGGGCAGGTCTAAATTGAAAGTTATTGCAGACAATAAATATTAAGTACGAACATCTTAAATGTTTACGGTATTTCTAAGAAATATTTAAACGCAATTGCTCCTTTGGTCAATAAATTTTCTAAAGCCACGTCTTAAGGTACAATACAATTTATCATGGAGAAATGGGTTAAACACAATGAACATATATTAATCCTTTGAAGTATTCAACCGCAATACTGAAAATTCGTTGCTTCTAACCATTCAATGAAAAAAGCCAAAGTTGTAGCAGTTAAGTTAGAGCTGAGAAAAATTTGTCATAATACTTTATCTACCACAACATTTAGGCCTGCCTATATTTCTTCTTCCGCTTATTTTTTCAGTGAAATATGTGCATAACACCAGTTAAATGAGATATCAGCTGCGCAGTTTGTAACAATATGTTCTGTATTAGACATCACATATTTATAGGAACGACTACAAAATCTTAAATACTGTAATGATGTTTGGAACGAATTTCCAGGAACGGTACTACATGCTATTTCAAGATTCTTTTCCAAATGTAAGTAGTGAATTATGTATTGTTTGGTATATGTTCCCAGAAATTGGTTGGCTAGTTGTTTCCTTTTTAAATGATGCTTTCTTTTACCCGGTAAGGTTTGTGCAGAAGACAGTAGCATAGAGCGTTGGCTTCAGAACACTAGCGTTGCCAGTTCGATTCGTTCCCAACATGATTCACCTTGCGGCGTTCTGTAAAATGTTCTTGGTCACGGAAGAGGATATCAGAACGTAAAAATAGTGTTCATTTTATTCTATTCAGATAAAGATGAATGCTCGTCCAGCCCCTGCCAACATGATGGGATCTGTAGAAATGGCCAAAACATGTACATGTGCTTTTGTGTTGCCGGGTGGATTGGGACCAACTGTGAAACAGGTATTTGGAGATGTCGCATCTACACAAAATGTATATGCCATACTTTTAATCGAATAGATGAATATAGAACATCAAATCGATATGTTCAAAGAGGTAGGAAAACAAAACATTATATCACTTATTTGAAATACATAGGCGCTTATAGGCTTAACTCGATATGTTCAAAGAGGTAGGAAAACAAAACATTGTATCACTTATTTTGAAAAACATAGGCGCTTATAGGCGCTTATATAAAAAGAAAACGGATGGTACAGTTTCTTATTGTAATTTCCGTAAAAACATTGAAAGAGATAGTCTTCTTTTTTAACTGATGGCATCAATTAAGGGAACATTCATTACTAGTGTGCTCTATTTAACGTAGAAAGTCGATTCTATTTTGGATTCAACGCATGCTATTTTTCCATCACTTTTATACGGTTTGCTGTAGCAAAAATAGGTGTTAAAGAGTGAATCATTGGTCCACACTTGAAATATTTTCTGATGAAGACAGCATTTCTATTTCGTAAACATGTTTATATCAAAACTCCAGCCTATTTCAATATAAAGTTTACTATAACAATGTGAGCGGTCTCTTTAATTTACAACATTTAAAAGGAAAGCTACTATTCTTCCAACATTTCATACTGTGCAAGTATACCTTAGCAGAAGTAGTTCTTGATCTGTGATCTATTCGTCCACGTGTGAAATACATTTGGACTAATGCAATATTTCATATTGCAGATATAAATGAATGTGCTTCCAACCCATGTCAGAACAATGCAAGATGTATAGATGGACAAAACGAATACACGTGCTTGTGTGAAAGTGGATGGACTGGAAGGAGCTGTGAAACGGGTACGTAGAGACCGTCGACCATTGGTTTTGCATATATTGTATCACAAACATACCAAATGTACATGTCACATTTGTCAGATAAAACTGATTATAAAATTGCTTCGTTTATTCTTTCACTGATGCCACCGTATGATATATTAGTGCCTTGGCTATAAGCATTTCTTATTCATGACAGCTACCACATTTCTCTACATATAACTGATACACATGACAAACCTTTCATTGAATAGATAAACTGAAAATCAAACCAATACGTTCAAAGAGGTGGGAAATCAAAACCTTATACGACACAAGGCCCAATATAACAAGGCATACATACCGTCTTTCCTCAATATTGCATATATTATATCACAAGCTTACCAAATCTACATGTCACATTTTTCATTTAAACTGAGTTCAAAATTTCTTTATTGCATATTCTATATCACAATCATACCCAATTTACATGTCACACTTTTCGTATAAACCCGATTTTTCAATTACTTAATTGCATATTTTATATCATAAACATACAAAATCTATATGTCACATTTGTCACATAAAACTGACTTTAAAATTACTTCATTTAATCTTTAACCAATTCCACCGGATAATATTTTAACGCCTTGGCTATTAGCATTTCCTATTCATGACAGTAACCACTATCTCTACATATAACTGATTCATATGACAAACCTTTAATTGAATAGATAAACAGAATATCAAGCCAATACGTTTAAAGAGGTGGAAAATCAAAACCTTATACGCCACAAGACCCAATAAAACAAGGCATACAAGCTGAATTCAACATTACTTAATCTTTCCACCAATGCCACTGGATGATATTCCTATGTATTGCCAATTAACATTTCCAATTTAAGACACTACACATCTATATTACTGATTTACATGACACACATTTCATTAAATTCATTTTTATAGCCCTTGACATCTGAATTATTCATCCTAACATGACATACTTTCGGATGGAGACAGCGATTCTATTTCATAAACATGTATATACTAATTCTCTCCAAGCCCGCTACTATAAACAGTGCAAACTGTATAGAAGTCCGAACGTTTAAAATCCATCGTTTTAGGTTTTAAAGATAAAATTCGTCAACCATTAAAATACCTCACTTGTAACTAATCTTTAGCAAAATTAGTTCATGAACAGAGATTTTTCGCCCTAACTTAAAATCTTTTCGGACTTCATTATTTGCTAGTCTAAAGCATACACTTTGTCAACTATTTTGATACCCCACACATAGACTTTAAAAATACTTGTGGACTTATACAATATTTCCAATTGCAGATATAAATGAATGTGCTTCCAACCCATGTCAGAACAATGCAAGCTGTATAGATGGACAAAACGAATACACATGCTTATGTGAAAGAGGATGGACTGGAAAGAACTGTGAAACGGGTACGTAGGGACCCGTCGACCCTTGGTTTTGCATATTTTATAGCACAAACATACCAAATGTACATGTCACATTTGTCACATAAAACTGATTGTAAAATTATTTCGTTTATTCTTTCACCGATGCCATCGGATAATATTTTAACGCCTCGGCTATTAGCATTTCCGATTAATGACACTTACCACCTTTCTCTACATATAACTGATTCCCATTACAAACCTTTCATTGAATAGATATACAGAATATCAAGCGTTCAAAGAGGTGGAAAATCAAAACCTTATACGACACAAGGCCCAATAAAACAAGGCATACAGACCGTCTTTCCTCAATATTGCATGTTGTATATCACAAGCTTACCAAATCTACATGTCACATTTTTCATTTAAACTGAGTTCAAAATTACTTTATTGCATATTCTATATCACAAGCATACCGAATTTATATGTCACACTTTTCGTATAAAAAACGATTGTTAAATTACTTCATTGCATATTTTATACAATAAACATACAAAATCTACATGTCAAAGTTTTCATATAAATCTAATTTCAAAATTATTTTGTTTATCCTTTTACCAAAATCACTGGATAATATTCCTATGCCTTGTCGATTAACATTTCATATTCAGACACCAACCATCTGTTCTCGTTATTTTACTTGTACCTGTCCATTCCAACAACAATAAACAATTCTAGAGTGAATCTTTACTATTGTGAAGGAGTTGCTTTAGGCTTGCATTGAACTCTCAATATTTACTTTAGGGTTAAAGAGTTTAGGTAAAATATAGAGTTTAATTTGTGTGTTTTCATTACGTAGCGAAGTTTAAATTAAATTGACTATCTCACATATTTATATTTCATTTTTGTTAAAAGATTACTTTTACGGATAGAAATGAAAACACAGATCCATCAAGTTACACAACATTGGAATTTTGATACGCTTCTCAAACCCGTTCTCCATTTATCGGTAATTAGATTTTATAGTGTATTTATCCTACAAGTATAGTAAACTGTTAAACCTGTTTATGTTGTAGAATGAATTATTGTGTCTGTTATTTGTAGTAATCGAAACTAGCAGGACCTTCGTAAAACCATACTTCAAAATAGGAAAGAATGGTACCGTGCAAAAAGAAATATATTGATCAGGACCGCATTTATTCCAAAAAAAGTAACTTAGCTTCTAAAACTATTCACCGGTTTTGAGTTTACCCCACTGTTTTTATTTTGATTCAATTAAAACTTGCCCTGACAAAGAAAGAGATTTTTAAGTTGTAATTTTCGCTGGATAATCTCAAAGCTTTTAGAATGGTAAGTGATGTAATTTTCTACAATGTCTGAAGTGGTAAAAGCACAAGCACTGATTATCTCTGCGTTTACTGCACTCAATGGAAATCATTTAGTCATTTATTTACATTAGTTTCTAAAACTTACTTAATTGACAATCTCTAAATAGATCCACTTCATGAAGCTGCTATACGATAGTGTACAAATTGGCACTACATGTTCAAACAGTAGAACGAAAAGCTTTGTGGTAAGCAGAGAGCCAATTTATCAATTAATTTCTATTATGTCTGATAAGCTAATACAAAGGTTGTATCAGGCTTCTGGAGAAGGAGAATACATGGTTAATAGCAAATTCAATCATCTAAAAAGGAATCAGTTTACTCTGCCCTTTGTAACCTGAAATAGACTATTGAAAAAGACATTAATGCTTATGAGTGCGGGTATGAACACAAGACAACTTCGAAAAAATGACACAACCACAAACTCATTATTTCTTATCTTACGTTCGGGCAGGTCTAAATTGAAAGTTATTGCAGACAATAAATATTAAGTACGAACATCTTAAATGTTTACGGTATTTTTAAGAAATATTTAAAAGCAATTGCTCCTTTGGTCATTAAATTTTCTAAAGCCACGTCTTAAGGTACAATACAATTTATCATGGAGAAATGGGTTAAACACAATGAACATATATTAATCCTTTGAAGTATTCAACCGCAATACTGAAAACTCGTTGCTTCTAACCATTAAATGAAGAAAGCCGAAGTTGTGGCAGTTAAGTTAGAGCTGAGAAAAATTTGTCATAATACTTTATCTACCACAACATTTAGGCCTGCCTATATTTCCTCTTCCGCTTATTTTTTCAGTGAAATATGTGCATAACACCAGTTAAATGAGATATCAGCTGCGCAGTTTGTAACAATATGTTCTGTATTAGACATCACATATTTATAGGAACGACTACAAAATCTTAAATACTGTAATGATGTTTGGAACGAATTTCCAGGAACGGTACTACATGCTATTTCAAGATTCTTTTCCAAATGTAAGTAGTGAATTATGTATTGTTTGGTATATGTTCCCAGAAATTGGTTGGCTAGTTGTTTCCTTTTTAAATGATGCTTTCTTTTACCCGGTAAGGTTTGTGCAGAAGACAGTAGCATAGAGCGTTGGCTTCAGAACACTAGCGTTGCCAGTTCGATTCGTTCCCAACATGATTCACCTCGCGGCGTTCTGTAAAATGTTCTTGTTCACGGAAGAGGATATCAGAACGTAAAAATAGTGTTCCTTTTATTCAGATATAGATGAATGCTCGTCCAGCCCCTGCCAACATGATGGGATCTGTAGAAATGGCCAAAACATGTACATGTGCTCGTGTGTTGCCGGGTGGATTGGGACGAACTGTGAAACAGGTATTTGGAGATGTCGCATCTACACAAAATTTATATGCCATACTTTTAATCGAATAGATGAATCAAGCACATCAAATTGATATGTTCAAAGAGGTAGGAAAACAAAACATTATATCACTTATTTGAAATACATAGGCGCTTATAGGCTTAACTCGATATGTTCAAAGAGGTAGGAAAACAAAACAGTATATCACTTATTTTGAAAAACATAGGCGCTTATAGGCGCTTATATAAAAAGAAAACGGATGGTACAGTTTCTTATTGTAATTTCCGTAAAAACATTGAAAGAGATAGCCTTCTTTTTTAACCGATGGCATCAATTAAGGGAACATTCATTACTAGTGTGCTCTATTTAACGTAGAAAGTCGATTCTATTTTGGATTCAACGCATGCTATTTTTCCATCACTTCTATACGGTTTGCTGTAGCAAAAATAGGTGTTAAAGAGTGAATCATTGGTCCACACTTGAAATATTTTCTGATGAAGACAGCATTTCTATTTCGTAAACATGTATATACCAAACCTCCAGCCCATTTCAATATAAAGTTTACTGTATCAATGTGAGAGGTCTCTTTAATTTACAACATTTAAAAGGAAAGCTACTATTCTTCCAACATTTCATACTGTGCAAGTATACCTTAGCAGAAGTAGTTCTTGATCTGTGATCTATTCGTCCACGTGTGAAATACATTTGGACTAATGCAATATTTCATATTGCAGATATAAATGAATGTGCTTCCAACCCATGTCAGAACAATGCAAGCTGTATAGATGGACAAAACGAATACACGTGCTTGTGTGAAAGTGGATGGACTGGGAGAAGCTGTGAAACGGGTACGTAGAGACCGTCGACCATTGGTTTTGCATATATTGTATCACAAACATACCAAATGTACATGTCACATTTGTCAGATAAAACTGATTGTAAAATTACTTCGTTAATTCTTTCACTGATGCCACCGGATGATATATTAGTGCCTTGGCTATTAGCATTTCTTATTCATGACAGCTACCACATTTCTCTACATATAACTGATTCACAGGACAAACCTTTCATTGAATAGATAAACTGAAAATCAAGCCAATACGTTCAAAGAGGTGGGAAATCAAAACCTTATACGACACAAGGCCCAATATAACAAGGCATACAGACCGTCTTTCCTCAATATTGCATATATTATATCACAAGCTTACCAAATCTACATGTCACATTTTTCATTTAAACTGAGTTCAAAATTTCTTTATTGCATATTCTATATCACAATCATACCCAATTTACATGTCACACTTTTCGTATAAACCCGATTTTTCAATTACTTAATTGCATATTTTATATCATAAACATACAAAATCTATATGTCACATTTGTCACATAAAACTGACTTTAAAATTACTTCATTTAATCTTTAACCAATTCCACCGGATAATATTTAAACGCCTTGGCTATTAGCATTTCCTATTCATGACAGTAACCACTATCTCTACATATAACTGATTCATATGACAAACCTTTAATTGAATAGATAAACAGAAAATCAAGCCAATACGTTCAAAGAGGTGGAAAATCAAAACCTTATACGCCACAAGACCCAATAAAACAAGGCATACAAGCTGAATTCAACATTACTTAATCTTTTCACCAATGCCACTGGATGATATTCCTATGTATTGCCAATTAACATTTCCAATTTAAGATACTACACATCTATATTACTGATTTACATAACACACTTTTCATTAAATTCATTTTTATAGCCCTTGACAACTGAATTATTCATCCCAACATGACATACTTTCGGATGGAGACAGCGATTCTATTTCATATACATGTATATAATAATTCTCTCCAAGCCCGCTACTATAAACAGTGCAAACTGTATAGAAGTCCGAACGTTTTAAATCCATCGTTTAAGGTTTTAAAGATAAAATTCATCAACCATTAAAATACCTTACTTGTAACTAATCTGTAGCAAAATAAGTTCATGAACAGAGTTTTTTTCGCCCTTACTTAAAATCTTTTCGGACTTCATTATTTGCTAGTTTAAAGCATACACTTTGTCAACTATTTTGATACCCCACACGTATACTTTAGAAAAACTTGTGGACTTATACAATATTTCTAATTGCAGATATAAATGAATGCGCTTCCAACCCATGTCAGAACAATGCAAGCTGTATAGATGGACAAAACGAATACACATGCTTGTGTGAAAGCGGATGGACTGGAAGGAGCTGTGAAACGGGTACGTAGAGACCCGTCGACCCTTGGTTTTGCATATTTTATAGCACAAACATACCAAATGTACATGTCACATTTGTCACATAAAACTGATTGTAAAATTATTTCGTTTATTCTTTCATCGATGCCACCGGATAATATTTTAACGCCTCGGCTATTAGCATTTCCTATTAATGACACCTACCACCTTTCTCTACATATAACTGATTCACATGACAAATCTTTCATTGAATAGATAAACAGAGTATCAAGCGTTCAAAGAGGTGGAAAATCAAAACCTTATACGACACAAGGCCCAATATAACACGGCATACAGACCGTCTTCCCTCAATATTGCATATTGTATATCACAAGCTTACCAAATCTACATGTCACATTTTTCATTTAAACTCAGTTAAAAATTACTTTATTGCATATTCTATATCACAAGCATACCGAATTTACATGTCACACTTTTCGTATAAAAACCGATTGTTGAATTACTTCATTGCATATTTTATACAATAAACATTCAAAATCTACATGTCAAAGTTTTCATATAGATCTGATTTCAAAATTATTTTGTTTATCCTTTTACCAAAATCACTGGATAATATTCCTATGCCTTGTCGATTAACATTTCCTATTCAGACACCAACCATCTGTTCTCGTTATATTACCTGTACCTGTCCATTCCAAGAACAATAAACAATTCTAGAGTGAATCTCTACTATTGTGAAGGAGTTGCTTTAGGCTTGCATTGAACTCTCAATATTTACTTTAGGGTTAAAGAGTTAAGGTAAAATATAGAGTTTAATGTGTGTGTTTTCATTACGTAGCGAAGTTTAAATTAAATTGACTATCTCACATATTTATATTTCATTTTTGTTAAAAGATTACTTTTACGGATAGAAATGAAAACACAGATCCATCAAGTTACACAACATTGGAATTTTGATACGCTTCTCAAACCCGTTCTACATTTATCGGTAATTAGATTTTATAGTGTATTCATCCTACAAGTATAGTAAACTGTTAAACCTGTTTATGTTGTAGAATGAATTATTGTGTCTGTTATTTGTAGTAATCGAAACTAGCAAGACCTTCGTAAAACCATACTTCAAAATAGGAAAGAATGGTACCGTGCAAAAAGAAATTTATTGATAAGGACCGCATTTAGTCCAAAAAGAGTAACTTAGCTTCTAAAACTATTCACCGGTTTTGAGTTTACCCCACTGTTTTTATTTTGATTCAATTAAAACTTGCCCTGACAAAGAAAGAGATTTTTAAGTTGTAAATACCGCTGGATAATCTCAAAGCTTTTAGAATGGTAAGTGCTGTAATTTTCTACAATGTTTGAAGTGGTAAAAGCACAAGCACTGATTATCTCTGCGTTTACTGCACTCAATGGAAATCATTTAGTCATTTATTTACATTAGTTTCTAAAACTTACTTAATTGACAATCTCTAACTAGATCCACTTCATGAAGCTGCTATACGATAGTGTACAAATTGGCACTACATGTTCAAACAGTAGAAAGAAAAGCTTTGTGGTAAGCATAGAGCCAATTTATCAATTAATTTCTATTATGTCTGATAAGATAATACAAAGGTTGTATCAGGCTTCTTGAGAAGGAGAATACATGGTTAAAAGCAAATACAATCATCTAAAAAGGAATCAGTCTACTCTGCCCTTTGTAACCTGAAATAGACTATTGAAAAAGGCATTAATGCTTATGAGTGCGGGTATGAACACAAGACAACTTCGAAAAAATGACACAACCACAAACTCATTATTTCTTATCTTACGTTCGGGCAGGTCTAAATTGAAAGTTATTGCAGACAATAAATATTAAGTACGAACATCTTAAATGTTTACGGTATTTCTGAGAAATATTTAAACGCAATTGCTCCTTTGGTCATTAAATTTTCTAAAGCCACGTCTTAAGGTACAATACAATTTATCATGGAGAAATGGGTTAAACACAATGGACATATATTAATTCTTTGAAGTATTCAACCGCAATACTGAAAATTCGTTGCTTCTAACCATTCAATGAAAAAAGCCAAAGTTGTGGCAGTTAAGTTAGAGCTGAGAAAAATTGTAAGTAGTGAATTATGTATTGTTTGGTATATGTTCCCAGAAATTGGTTGGCTAGTTGTTTCCTTTTTAAATGATACTTTATTTTACCCGGTAAGGTTTGTGCAGAAGACAGTAGCATAGAGCTTTGGCTTCAGAACACTAGCGTTGCCAGTTCGATTCGTTCCCAACATGATTCACCTCGCGGCGTTCTGTAAAATGTTCTTGTTCACGGAAGAGGATATCAGAACGTAAAAATAGTGTTCTTTTTATTCAGATATAAATGAATGCTTGTCCAGCCCCTGCCAACATGATGGGATCTGTAGAAATGGCCCAAACATGTACATGTGCTTGTGTATTGCCGGGTGGATTGGAACGAACTGTGAAACAGGTATTTGGAGATGTCGCATCTACACAAAATGTATATGCCATACTTTTAATCGAATAGATGAATATAGAACATCAAATCGATATGTTCAAAGAGGTAGGAAAACAAAACATTATATCACTTATTTGAAATACATAGGCGCTTATAGGCTTAACTCGATATGTTCAAAGAGGTAGGAAAACAAAACAGTATATCACTTATTTTGAAAAACATAGGCGCTTATAGGCGCTTATATAAAAAGAAAACGGATGGTACAGTTTCTTATTGTAATTTCCGTAAAAACATTGAAAGAGATAGTCTTCTTTTTTAACTGATGGCATCAATTAAGGAAACATTCATTACTAGTGTGCTCTATTTAACATAGAAAGTCGATTCTATTTTGGATACGAACGAACACGACTCTAGCCCTTGTCATAACGATAGAATTTCTATAAATGTTAAAAGGTGGTTTTGATCTAATATTTGTGGATTCAACGCATGCTATTTTTCCATCACTTTTATACGGTTTGCTGTAGCAAAAATAGGTGTTAAAGAGTGAATCATTGGTCCACACTTGAAATATTTTCTGATGAAGACAGCATATCTATTTCGTAAACACGTATATACCAAAACTCCAGCCGATTTCAATATAAAGTTTACTGTAACAATGTGAGAGGTCTCTTTAATTTACAAGATTTAAAATGAAAGCTACTATTCTTCCAACATTTCATACTGTGCAAGTATACCTTGCAGAAGCAGTTCTTGATCTGTGATCTATCCGTCCACGTGTGAAATACTTTTGGACTAATGCAATATTTCATATTGCAGATATAAATGAATGTGCTTCCAACCCATGTCAGAACAATGCAAGCTGTATAGATGGACAAAACGAATACACCTGCTCTTGTGACAGCGGATGGACTGGAAGGAGCTGTGAAACGGGTACGTAGAGACCGTCGACCATTGGTTTTGCATATATTATCTCACAAACTGATTGTAAAATTACTTCGTTTATTCTTTCACTGGTGCCACCGGATGATATTTTAGGCCTTGGCTATTAGCATTTCTTATTCATGACAGTTACCACATTTCTCTACATATAACTGATTCACATGATGAAAAACTTGTAGACTTATGCAATATTTCCAATTGCAGATATAAATGAATGTGTTTCCAACCCATGTCAGAACAATGCAAGCTGTAAAGATGGACAAAACTCATACACGTGCTTGTGCAAAAGCGGATGGACCGGAAGGATCTGTGAAGCGGATACGTTGAGAATGTCGACCCTCGGTATTGCATATTTTATATCTTTAGCATACCGTACTTCATATCACATTTGTCATATAAAACCATGTTTAAAATTTTCTAATTTTACATATTTCATATAACA
>OX401405.1:43140293-43248775 GCA_947846245.1 Cerastoderma edule | reverse complement strand
ACCTCACTACACATGTTTTGGCATTAAGGATTCGGATTATTATTATTCATTTCTTGAAGATGCAATCATTTACACTAATAACATAGATAATAGATGATCATACTAGCACGGTACTACCTAAGCACTTTGACATAATTTGTTGTTGTAAGTTGTTGTTTGGTTCTGCTGTTTGATAGACTAGTTAAAATAGAGACAATAGTGAGAAATGAGACAGAGAGAGAGAGTGTGGCGTGATAAATTCAGCAACAAATTTACAAAACAATGATATCAAACAGAATCAATTGTATTTTTGTACAATATAGTTGCTACTACAACTCCTTAGATTGGTCGTATCATTTTAGCTTGTTTAGATCGGTCTATATTTTGTATCACATCGTTTTATGAATATAGAAGTTGGATGGCAAGTATATTCGCCCTCTGTCTGTTTGTATGTGTATCTGCATCTCTGTTCAATTTGTCTCTCTTTCCACCTTTAACATTCTCTCTCTCTCTCTCTTTGTCTGTCTCTCCACCTCTATCTTTGCATGTTTCTGTCTCTCATCCCCTCTCTCTGTCTGCCTGTCTGTCTCTTTCTGTCTCCGTCTCTATAAAGTTAGATAAAACTGCATTGACTGGTTGGTAAGTTAAGTAAAGTCTGCTTGTAAAACAAAATCGCTCTTGGGGCTTGGCAATGCAATTCCTCGGTAAATATATCAAGGAACAAATCGCCGTATCTCAATTTATTCAATTGAAAAGGTTTGTAGTTCTAGGACATTCTTAGCCAAATTCAAATGATCTATTTGTGTTTGGCATAGAAGACATCAAGCAATATATGCTAGACTATGAAGAGAGCATTGCCCTTTGCTCTGAAAATCGTCATTTTTTTTACCAAAGTATTGTGTGATTGTGGTGCTGTAGAGACTACTATGCACTACTTCTTTGAGTGTCCATTTTATCAGACCTTAAGAAATGAACTGTTCCAACCGCTGGCGAGTTTCGATATCATACTGGATCTGAACACACTTCTCTTTGGAAATGAGTTCCTTACTTTGGATGAGAATAGAGTTGTATTTACTCATGTTAACAGGTATGTTTGAGAAAGAAAAAGGGTTGATTGGTGGTTTATTGTTTCTAGTTCACGCATTTACAGCTCCATCCATTCTCCCTTTCTCTCTCTATTTTATCTTTATCTGTATCGTCTCTATCTCTTCTTATTCTTATTCTCCCCTCTTTCCCTAACGGTGAATTTATAATCACGTGTTACATATTTGTTTGTATTGCATTGTTTGTCATGTTGTTTTGTTACCCAGGCAAGAACCTCATTAAGCTTAAAGCTTCCAGGCCATCAAATTGTAAAAAGTGATTTAAAAAGAAATATGCTTTACCCCTTACCACATGAAAAGTGTTGATAGCCCAAATTGAAACAGGTTGCAGACGACATTTCAAAATGTGGTGAAATTGAAAAATAATCTTCTGACTGGGCAGAAAACATTGTGGTAAAAGGGAAAAAAGGCTAATTAAGAGCATTTTTTTGCTTTTCCGACAATGTTCTCCAGTGTCATCTGTGCAACAAAATCCCTTTAGTGCTTGGTAATGGGTTAAACTGTCTGAAGGTGAGCCGACATTAAGGTTCTGCAGTGACCTTCAAGCTATTGACATTCTATGAGTGTCTAACGGGCAGTTATTCGTATGCTGATGGTAATTATTCATAGGAGGAAATGAATTTGTCGCAATTTTATTTACCATAATGTCATGTGGATGATTAGAAAAAATTGTGCGATTCATCACTTTAATTGGAATGCATTTTTTATTGTGTTTGTCTGAGGTGTCAGCGCAACTTTTTTAACACAGGATATCCTTGTAGTCTCACCTTTTATCAATTTGCTCATTTCTTTATTTATTTAACGTTGCTAACTCGTGGATGTGAGGAAATTTGAAAGTTAAAATTTAATTTTTTTTTTCATCTCACTATACAACGTTGACTATATAAAGTATCCATTTGTGCTTTGTTTGTAAAGAAAATGAAATATTTTCTAACTAGTCAGAAAACAACACAAAAAGATATGATAGGTAACTTCACTACTTTATCCGAAAAATAAAAGAATAAACCAATCACTCTAATTTCATCCAAATCTAGGTGAAACTTTTGTAGTGGCAGAGTTTGATACATTGTAGGAAAGGGAAAGCACGGTGAGGAGTTTGTCAGCAGTAGTGAAGTGTTGCCAGAGTAACAATTTCACTACCTGATCATTAAGGTGCAGCTCCGGTTCGAGAGGTCCTACGTGGTCCAACGGTTATGGTGCTAAATATTTAACACGGGTCCCGGGTTCGAGCACAAACTGACTCAGCTGGATTCGTGGAAATCGTTTTTTAAGTCGACGCCTAAGAGCACTAGCCCAGTATTATTGAAACAGGGGAAAGATATAGCATAACTGTAACATTGGTGACATGGCGTTAAACCTTTTAGAAAAAATATGGATTCATTTTTCAGCCATCTAATTTGTTTTTTTACATAGACTGTAAAGGAAGCTTTAGGCTATTAAACTCACTCTCGATGACTGCTTCCTGGATACTAAACCAATGTTCGTGCTTATTTTAGGGATAGTTCCGGCAATTTTCATATCACCTTATGGGGATCAAACCCAGGTCCCTCGGTACAAGAAAATGACCGTTGCATCGTTTATCTGGAATCACCAGTAGTAAAGTGTTGTCGGTGAAATGAATTAATAACATGTTCATCAGTATACGTCTCGCGGTCGAGAGGTCCTATTTAGTCTAACGGTTATGTATTGAACATTTGGCCCGAGGGTTTAGGGCTCGAGGTTACGGTAGGGTTTATAGTCTCATATCTATGCTAGGGATTTTTAGGAGACTTTTACAATTACCTCCCCGATAACTTGGCGATTAACCAGCCGTTTACATATGGACCAAATGCAGCCACGGTACATTGGTTTATTCACTCACATGTACCTATTTTTATGCTTGCGTGGAGAAGAACAACGTTGAATGAATTTTTTGTTCAGGAAAGTTCCTGTTATTCGGCCGGGATTCGAACCCAGGAGCCTCCGAACCCGAAGCCGCCCCTGCCACTTGACCACAATAAAGCCGTAATATATCTGAACGTTGACAACACGGCGTTAAATGATTATGAAAAAAAGATTAATTTACAGTATTTCGTTTCAGAATCTCTTCATGCTAGTGTTGGTCAAGTGGAAAACACAGACAGCTATATATACTTGTTGGAAACTATTTAAAACACTTTTTTATAAGAAAACAATGAAAAAAATTAAGCACCATTTCCTTGATATCTTGATGTTGTTTACATATTTAAGTGTTGTAGTTTTAAAAGAGTTAGGCATAAGATGCACTGACGCAAAGACTTGTTCTCCGGCTTTTGAATTATTTTCGTTGTTCAGTGTCCATTGGTAAGATAACTTTGCCACCCTAGTGTCAGTCGAATCATTAGCTAGCAAGAATGAATCATGGAAACGTGGCTTAGAAAACGACTTAAATATCGTTTGACAGCATTTGACCCCAAACATTGACCAAACCAACGGAGAAGTATTTATTTTTTGGCGATATTCATATTTCAAGAAAACCGTAGGATATAGTCGATTGGGTTTTAAGCGAGCAATTCTCATACCGGGGCATCCCGGATGACTGGCCTTCAGTTGTATTTTATCCTGTCACTAGTGCCGTTTTGGGACCGATAACTAGGTGCCGTATAATATTTGTGATATCCGGCACTAACCATGTAACACATGCACGTGACGAATCATGACGTCATAAGAGCGCAATGACGTCATGTTTACACCATTCTCTACTTATTTTTTTCCTTTTTTCTCGTGTTTTATTTACATCCTGTTTTTTGAAAGAATACATAAAGGTAGCAGGATAAATAGAATAGATGGTTGGTGTCTTGAATTGGAAAAGTTATCATGCTCGGCTTCGAGTTATTATTCGTTTCGCCTTCGGCTCACCGGATAATATTCCTAAGCCTTGCCCGATAACATTTCCGATTCACGACAACAACCATCTATTCTCTATATACACTAAGTACATGTATCTGTATCTTTATAATACATGTATGATTGCTTAAAGTGATGTGGTTTTCAATGGAAGGTCTTTAATTGTAACCCGTATAGTGACTTCATGCTTATACAAACAGGTTGGATCCAGGCCAGCCGCCAAGTAAATTGTCGGCTGGCCTGAGATCCAACCTGTTCGCTACTCTGGGTGTCTTTCCTCATCAAAATTAAGCAGATATTAAAGGTTTCTGGAAAGCAGGCGACACAATGATTTATTTTAAGAAAATTACCCAGCATTTTAACGGTTAAAATAATCGTGTCTTTGCTGATTTACTAATTCTTAATTAACCTATTTTACATCGAGTGTGAAGCACCCATTTCACGATCGTTAGAGAGTATTCAATCTTAAGTCCAACGGTGTTTGAAAATCAACATACAAACAACTGTTTTATGTATCATTCTTCCTTTTTATGCCCTTTTATAATAAAGACCAGTATATGCAACGTTTTAAATAGTAAACAATTTCGAATAAAGGTTTAAATCATCTACAAGGATGGTTTTAACAATCAACTATTCCGGTACTATCCTGTAAAGTTAACGTTATGCCGGTCATTTCGGTAAAGATGAGATAGCGTTTTGATTTCGCTCCTAATTGATGATGTTTTTGACTCCTGCGATTGTTTAATGAAACGCACATAGGGACCGTCATTTTATTCGCGCTTAGCTAAGTGCACTTAAGATATTTGATGAAACGGACCCCAGGTTTTAACAACTTAGACCAATCACTCTCGACTCTGCTTCATGGATGCATAACCAGTACTCCCGCCGATTATCGATTATGAAATGTTGCAAGGCATAACAGCTTAGCCTTGCGTATAAAGTAGTTTATTCTTTTGTCACGTTGTTTCTCTTAACGCATGACCAACGATAACGATATTTGAACAGTTTGTTGCTGACGACTATAGAAAACAGTGTGGGAAAAGGAGAAATTGCTCTTAAAGAGCAATTTCTCCTTTTCCAACATTGTTTTCTGCCTATCGGAAGGTTATTCCTCAATTGCATAACATTTTGAAACGTCGTCTGCAAACTCTTTGAATATGGGACATTCGAGAGTTTGGCGTTTGGTAAAGGAATAAAGATGCCGGCAACAGATGCTTCAATAGAACTTGCACGTATTATCGAGTCAGGAAATATGGAGCTCTGGTATAGCGACGTGTATGAATATAATTTTGATATATAACTGTATCTATTTTGCATGTAGGAATATTCAATTACTTAAACAAACCGTGGCTCTAATATTCTAATTTGAGATACATATATGTGTATTTCCAAAATAACCATTTTCGTCTGGTAGGATTTCGCCTTGATAAATATCAGCTCACACTTTCAGTTTGCCGAATAAATATCATGAAGATGGATAAACAGATTTACTAATTTCAAGGTATTCCAACGCTGATAGAGTCAAATCAGAAAAGACAGCATAACAAAGTTGAAGATTTAACAGAACAAATTTCGTTATAAAATCAAGTTTTATATCATTAGTATATTTTATTGATTGAAATTCTTATTTGCCAAATTTCATTTAATTTCAATTTCAAATGCAAAATTGATAATTGATAAGAGGTAATTACTTCCCAGTTGATAACAGAATTATTGATATTCATTTTGTAAATATAAAGTCAATTCCGACAAATTCGGAAACGTGATCTGATATATGCCTTTGATAAATGATAAATACTTTCATAATCACTTTACAATTAGTTCTTTAAGAAAAGCAAATACAAGTTTCCCATCAGGGGTGGAATACCTTGATATCCGCCATAAAGCTCATTTATTGGTAATTTTTACATGATAAAAAGAATATATAAAAAAATAATTGTAAGAGTAGACTGATTTATTCATTTACTGTTACAACAAATTGAATCAATACCGGACAAGATATTTATCTCATCTAATGCTTGCAATAGGAAGTCAAGGAAACAATGTGTTAAATCTACTTTTTTTCGCTAACGGTTTGTCATCCAGCACACTGGTCTTGCCTTTAATAAGGAAGCTGCTATACGCGTCTACATGTCTTAATCGCCTTCTTCTAGTTGGTGTAACTGTGAGCATCTGTAAAAGATAGAGCAATGGAAAGTTTGTAACTCAAATTCAACTGGTAAAACCTCAAGCATTTATCGAAAAAATTGCATTGCGCCCTATACCCAAGAACGAGACTCGAAAGTTATAAAGATAAGTAGTAGACACTTGTTTCTGAATTAAGTAATTACTTTCTGTTTTTATTCCATCGGTATGCAATGTCTGTATGCCATGTGATATTTCGTGCGGTGTTTTATTGCGCCACTTAATGCAAATGATGACAGAAGTAAATGTAGCGAAATAAGATCTGCAAATGAGGCGGAGTCTGATATTAACCACGTTATGGACTCTAAAGATGCTGGACATAAAATCACAAGTTTGTAGATATATCTGAGTTATCGTTAGTTGTCGTTTGAGACATATCTATCGGTAAAGCTTCCGATTCTATTACAAGTTGATAAAATGAAGGAATCCATGATTACATTTGGCAATCATTGATCGCCCATCGACTCTTTAGGAGGTGGTGCACTTATGGTTATAATTCTTAACTTTTAAATTAGTTTTTTGCAACACTCACCACTTTAAAGGCTCTTTAAAGGAGACTAATGCTAAATCAAGCTATATCATTTGGTAGACTTTTGGTCAGCTTCAAATAGTTATCACCAAAGACAAAAACAAAAAAACAACAAACATCAGCATAATTTAAATATGAAAGCCTTCGAGAAATGATTCAGATTAGCCAGTTTAATTATTCAGATTGCCTGATTCTTCACCCCTGACTTAGTCCAATAATACTCTCATTTTTAAACTGACCAATTAGAATTTGTTTATTTGAATATGTACACATACAGATTGTTGATAAACACGATTGAAATGGAGGCAACTTTAGTTGAATCACATAATGACTCATGTTAAGGAGTTACTTAAAGAGGGTTTCACAGCATTTTTAATTAATTTGCATGACTTTTATGATAATAATTAGAAAAAAAGTCTTTATATTTTTTCAGTAAATTATTTGTACTCATCTCCTTTTATGGGCCTTTAAGGTAAGACTTGGCAAATAGAGAAAGGGCAGACAAACAAAATTAAAGATTAAACATAACAAACGTCATTAATCAAGTTTCAAAGTACAGAAATCTTTCTTGGATTAAAATTTGCATTTGCATTCTCATATAATTCTAATTTTGATATGAAAATGAAAAATAAAATTTAGGTAATTCATATGAAATAGATAGCAAAGTCGTTGATATTCATTTTGTAAATATACATTCAAAATCAGACAAATTTGGAAAGTTTGCTCGGCCAATGCCTTCGAAATGATAAACTTTTCATGAATTACATTTCAACTTATTCACTAACCAAAGCAACTGCCAGTTTTCCATTACCCTGGACTAACCTTAAGAGATGACACCAAAGACAAGTTAATCAAGGGAAGAAACGTTGTAAACTCCAGTAGGGAGAGGATCTGGTTAAAACCAAACTCACCTAGTACCTTAAGCCAGTTACGCTCTACGGGTCTGGGTTGAGCTTCTGTACGCATCACTGGGATCGTTGAAGTCCATGTTGCCGAAGCGACCGAACCTGCCATAGCTTCCGCCGTCGGAGCTTCCGGATGACCTGTAACCCCCGTCGCTCCTGTCACCAAAGTAACCATCCCGTCCAAAGTCGCTCCTATCATAGCCAGACACCCCATTCCCACGCCCGTAGTCGCTTCTGTCCCCATAGCCTCCATAGCCGCCAGAGCCGCCATATCCTCCATAGCCGCCAGAACCGCCATATCCTCCATAGCCGCCAGAGCCGCCATATCCGCCGTCGTAACTTCCGTATCGACCGTAGTCGCTTCCATATCCACTGTACCGGTCATAATCTCCACCATAGCCGCCGCCATAACCACCGTCATACCTTCCATATCGGCCATAGTCTCCCCCGTAGTCGTTATATCTGCTGTAATCGGAGCTGCTGTACCTACCATATCTGTCATATCCGCCATATCCACCATATCTGTCATATCCACCATATCCACCATATCCACCATATCCACCATAATTACCGCGACGTCTGTCGTAGTCGTTGCCATAGCCACCGCGTCGTCTGTCGTAATCGCTTCCATAGCCATCGTATCCACCATAGCTATCGTAGCCACCCCTTCCACCGTAGCCTTCCCTGCTTCCATAGTCGCCCCTGCCTCCGTAGGAATTGTAGCCCATACCATAACCAGGCCCTCCGCCATAGCCGTATCTTACGCCGTAGAAACCTCCGGCGCCACCAACGGGGGGATATGCGCCGCCAGCGGGAGGATATGCGCCGCCAGCAGGAGGGTAGACGCCGCCAGCACCACCAGCGGGAGGGTACACGCCACCAGCTGGGGGATATGCGCCGCCAGCGGGAGGATATGCACCGCCGGCAGGAGGATATGCACCACCAACGCCGCCAGCGGGAGGGTAGACGCCGCCAGCGCCACCAGCGGGAGGATAACCACGAGCATACCCTGGACCATAGCGGTCATATGGCCCATGCGCTACAGCTAACCCAACAACGGCGAATAGTAAAGCCAAACGCATCTTCTCTGTTGGTTCTGTAATGTAAACGTGTTTCTTTGATTGAATAAGCATCATTTTAAGCACGTTATTTCCTTTTTTTAACAAACTGTTTGAATATCAACGTTATTGAAGAACCATTGCAGATTTCTTGAAATCCTGCTCTGCATGCCATGATGTTTTAATAGCCATTTGAAGTAGCCGAAACAAAGCCATTCGGTAAAATCTTTAATCATCTTATCGAAGAATGGTTTATGTATTAGAACTGTATCTACTGCCGTTTTTTGGTGCATTCTAATTACCACAATTCATTAAGTTAGTGCTGTCATCTACAGGAAAGTTTTGTACCATGCTTCTTCATAGAAAATGATAGTGTTACAGACCTGAGCCCTAGCATCAATCGAAAGTATTAGGTGGTAATTCGATTGTTTTGTATTTCTAATTCCACAAAACACGCATTACATGGACGTTAAAGATGGAATTGGAGATTATGACGAAAGAAAGTGTCATTTGGCAACCGACAATGTAACCACAACCGATTCGATAGATACCTCGATACGAAGTTGATGTTCAGCCAGGTCAATGTTGAAAAATCATCATTTCTTTTTTTATGACAAATACTTTCAAACAAATGTGTAACTAATCTACAAGGACGGATATGATATAGAATTCCGGTACTTTGCTGTAAAGTTTACGTTATGCAGGTAATTTCGGTAGATATTAGAAAGTTGCGAGCATTTTGATTTTGCTCCTAACTTATGATCGTATTCTACCCTTCCGATTATTTGATTAAACGCACATAAGAACCGTCGTAAGTGTGATTTTAATAGCTCTTGTTTAAGGGCACTTAAGTCATTTGATGAAATAAACACCTGGGATTTTGTGCGGAAAGAAAGTAAACATTATTCTCATGACAAAGTCAATTTGATTTACAGGATTATAGCCAAACGTTTGTCGTATACAAACACTGGCGTCTAACTGATGTCTAAACACTGATTCCTTGTCTGATTCTAGACACATAACATTACAGATTACCGATTCGCTAAAAATCTGTCTTGTTTTATTTTGGCATACAAGACAGAGCTAACAGCCAACTAGGAGCAAACACAAGTTAGGAGGTTTTCATTTATCCAATTTAATTAAGCATCCATATTCATTTTCTTGTAATCATTTATAATCATTTATATATCATTTATATATCATGAGCATACTCGACTTGATATTGATTGATATTGAATATTTGACGCTCGAATTGGATGTTATCAGAAAGACAAAAAAATGGTTTGATAATTACTCCACACTATTCATCCCGCGATACCTTCAAGTGTCACATTCTAGTATTTTGACATGTTCTTTCTATTTAACATGTAGTGTAAAGAACAGATACTAGTATAGAGAACAGGCACAGAACATTCTATTCTATTCTGTTATAGGAACGTAACGTTATCTAATACGACTACTTTTTCGATTTTAGGGGTTTGATTTTTATGCTTTCAGCATATGAAATCTGATCTATAGATTTCAATGCAATTTCCACTGTATACAGAGGCTACATTACAGTTTATTCTGGTATATGTGTCATATCTTGAAAATCGTCAATTTTTGGAGAAATCATAGTTTATTGATATTTTTCCAATGGTCAGAAATCACGAAATATCTCAAGCGATTTGGCAATGAGGTCAAAGAATGGCGGTTATTTTTCTGGACTTTCAAGATTTGATTTTATTCAGAACAAGATATATTATATGTATATATATATATATATACTATTTATATATGACCTTGATTTACACAACATAATCATTTCATTTGCACGTTAAAATTTTGATTTAAAACAGTGAGACA
Organism: Cerastoderma edule; assembly: GCA_947846245.1. Taxonomy (NCBI): domain Eukaryota; kingdom Metazoa; phylum Mollusca; class Bivalvia; order Cardiida; family Cardiidae; genus Cerastoderma; species Cerastoderma edule. The sequence goes on along the minus strand of OX401405.1, from coordinate 43,238,307 downwards.
CGCGACAATATATACTTGTTCACCTCTAGACAAGTTGCAAATCGATATGCAAGGCGAGTTCCTGAAGAAATGTCAAATGTCAAGTCACGGGTAACCAGCACCACGCAGTCCAAGTACAGCCAGGTTGGTGTTGGAAAATCATCATACAACCAACTTCTTTTAACGTATATTTTCTGTCTTGTTTTGTCCTATAATCATGATACTTTTGTATAACAATCAATTTCGAATAAAAATTTAAATCATCTTCAAGGACGGGCACGACAATCAGATGTTCCGGCACTTTGTAGTAAAGTTTACGTTATGCCGGCAATTTCGGTAAATATGAGATAGTTACGAGTGTTCTGATTTCACTCCCGACTTATAATCGTTCTTTTTTTACCCTTACGACTGTTCGATGAAACGCACATAGGGACCGCCGTAAGTGTGATTTTAATCTCTCTTAACCAAGCGCACTTAAGACATTTGATAAAACGGACCCCTTGATTTTTGTGTAGAGAGAAATTAAACATAATTCTCATAACAAAGTCGATACAATTTTCACAAAGTGATATTAGTACCAACACAATAATTGTATGCAAACACTGATGTCTAAAAACACAAGTACACCTGTTCCACATTACATATTCCTTGTCTGATTCACGACAAATATAATTACAGATTGCCGATTCATTCAAATATGTGCTTTTTATTTTGGTAGACATGACAGAACTACCAGCCAACTAGAAGCAACATACAGTTAGTAGGTCTTTAGTTGTCCAATGTGATTAAACATGCATGTACATTATCTCAAATTCATTTATTTATAGTTCTAGTCCACAAACGACTGGATTTAATTGAGATTAACGTGACGCTTGAATGGGCTGTTATAGCGAAGAAAAAAGCCCATTTGAAGTGTTACTCGTAGAGTGGGTTCTCTACGTTACATTTAATATCGCGATACCTTCAAGTATCGCATTCTAGTAAGTAAACTTTCAGCGTATTATGTTATATTTTTTCAATTACATGATGATGCTAGAAAATAGCACCATTTGTTGTAGTACGTGTAATACAATTATAACATTTGATGTAAACCTTGTAGTAGTCGAGGCGAAAATTTCGGAACCTAGAAATTGTGAGTAACATAAAGTTTTATTGCTGATTCTTAGTCTATATTGGTCCTGCATCAAATTTAGCGAGGTTGCCATTCTTGCAACTTTGGGCAATTTGCATAATTTGCATAAATTAAAAATGGCCACCAGTTGGCATCATCATTTTTCTACCCGACAACTTTAGGAAAAAATATGGCATGTAAGGTGTCCTTTCTGTGATTTTAGGGTATGGAAAGTAAGTTCATTTCTAATGTTTTTATTCAGTTTTGACCACTCTATGATGAAAAAATCAAGATGGCGGTCAGACGTCATTTAGAAAATACAAAAGTTACTGTGATTGGCTATTTGATCAATAACGATTTCATCGATTTTTGCGTTCTGTGTCATACATGCCATTTTCTGAACATACGGTCAGATTCTGATTTGATAACCATTCATTGAGGCAAGATCTGATAGCAATATAGATGATACAACAATCCTTTGAAACAAACCTACCATACAATGTCATTTGTTTGATACTCGACACAAATAAAGTATGTTTAGTACCCTCATTACTTTTGTATTTATGTAAAAAGGAATTTGAATTTTGGATTTTAAAAAAAAGGTTAATGATTTTTATAAAGCGATATTTCCGATTTATGGGAATCTTACTTGAAGTACAAGGTAAAAAATTATCTATTTTCAAACCAAATACATGTATTGCTGCAACAAAGCAAGTGATTTGGCTTTAGCCAGTACGTTTACGTCACTGTACACGCAGCTGCTAAAACTCACAATATCAAGTCCTTTCTTAGTTCTATTGTAAAACTGGTAAAAGGCTCAGTCTTAAAATCCCATATCGCAGGAGCATGTTTGTCTGACTTGTATATTGAAAATAACAGTCTTGGATGAAAGATATGTGAGTATTTGATGGTGTTGCCATTGTCTTCATGCATGTTGGACATAAAGAATTCAAGCAGATTGAACACATTCTGGAAACTATTGATCTAAATCAAACTTGATGATACTAAGTTAACAGTTTTATTCCACCGACACTTCTTGAACATTGCGAGAGAGGGAGGTTATATCCAATATCCACGTGAAGAATGGGACCTTGAATTTTATTTAATGAAGTCATTTTTCGTTGCTAAACAGACACGGTATGCTTGTTATGCACTCTCAGTCAATTAAATTGGATATTATATGTATATATAATTGTGGGTCCAGGGATGCTGACCAGTTTGGAGTAGCAATCTACAGTTAAGATTAGAACGGGAGTTATCACAGACTCATTCCCGTTCATGTACATACTTAGATCGACATTTACTCCACTTTCGTCTTTGTGTCGGGCTGCAAATATACTGTCTTTTATCAAGACATCATGCCAGAACCTGCCTGGAACAATCATTACAAAACGTCACGTTGTTGGATCTATAAGTGAACATCAATTTGTGTTAAGCAGCCAACCTGTCTTTAACAGCCATTTTTTTCAGTTCCATAGGCTGGCCTCTTAACACTAGTCTGATTGTATTCTCATTGATGGGTATGGTTTAATTCACAGACACAAAACGTATGGTCTACTGTCATTTATACAGCTATTCAATGTACACACCAACCAAGAGGCGCCTGATACTGAAATAGTTATTGTATCAGCTTTGTTCAACATGTATCACATAGGTTGGTCGCATGTATCTATCAAATACTGAACTCTTATGAAAATAATATGATAAATAAAGAAATGTTTGCCAAATACCAAAGAATTTCTGCCAAGGAACACGAGTAATGAGGCTATCAGGAGAAAGCACCATAGAAAATGACTTTTTTATATAGCTTATGTCATGCCGAATAGGAAACTAATCCATGCATATCAAGTAAAACATAATTGCTTCTTACTAACATTCATTGCATCTTCAGCCTTGATGAGAATACCACACAAGAGACCTGAGGTGGCGGAGTATTCAATGACGATGAGGCAGACATTAATGAAGTATCCGATTTCCTAGAGATTTCTATATCCAGCCAGGGCGTGGTCTATGTGCTAAATGGTGATATGGATATGTTTATTCTTCTTTTCCAATGAAGTGTTCACAATCATTTGCACTTAATTAGGATCCGCATGCTTAAGTGCATGGAGAATTAGATACAAGGCTATCGAAAGTTCTATCGTCTTATACAGAGCCCCTAGTATGTTGTCGGTAGATGTGAAACATCATACCAACATGAAATGGGAACAGTTAGCACCTTTAACACACAAGTCTCGAAACATTATCGTTGAATGTCAAACATGTTTGGATGGAAAGGGTCAAGGCAACATATTCACATTAATAAAAAGAATTAAGAAGACAAAAAAGATATCTAATTAGGATCTTTGGCGAGTATCTCGCAACACGACACCATTATTCCACAAAAATATATATCCTTTGCCTAGAAAATATTTTTCATTTTATTTGATTTAAACTTTGATACTGATAGAAGAGGTAGCGATATATTGTTTCTATTCATTTTCACTTCTGTCAAGTTAGACCCAGATTAGCAATCTGAACACATCTGGTTTATCCAATGAAAACACCTCTTAAATAAAAGGGATGACGCCATATTGTTTCCAGCGAGAATGACGTCACTTTACTTTCGTTTCTAAAAATAGATCTTGAATGTAAAATCCAAAAAGTCGTTAAATTTGATTGAGGAAACAAGAATACAGGTCACAACAACAAGTTCTCCTTTTGGTATGAGTTACTGATCAAAAGTGATTAAAAAGGATGTCCAACACTTCCATACACATTGAACTACTTAACGTGCACGCTTAGAAAATGTGTTAATTGGCGGATGCCGATTTACCCGAAAAATTGTAACCCTACACTTATATCCGAGGTGTATTTCACAGCTCACGGAAATACCCGAGTAGTTCCGATTGCCGGATTAGGTCACTCAGACGGTAGGTGCAACAAGTTTCCATTCTCTGGGTCCTGTCTAATACCGGCTACAAACATTTCCTTTATTCAACAATTATATGATAATCAAACAATGCTAATAAATTAAACCTAATGAGATGCTGCTAAACTAGTTGTTTTATCTTGATAAAACCATTTGATACTCAAATTGCATAGCATAATACGATCCGTTTTGTTTCTATTTTGCTTTTTAAGGGATTTGTTTTTCTTATTTACAAAGAACTGGTCTAAGAATTTATAATACAACTGTTCTGGGCCATATTAGATTTAGTTACAAGAAGATGACAATTGACTAATGGTGCCAAGCATTTTCATGTATGATATGAAGTGCATTGTGAGTTTATCATAGCATTAAAAAGTGAAATGAATGCACAAAATGGAACAATAGCAACTACAATATCATTTTCCCCATTCTGAGTGCACGAAATTATAAATAAACGTCAGAAATCGAATTCCCTTACCTTAGAACCCCAAAAAAGACATATCACATGCCATATGTTATGAAATATCTATTGCAGAATTTTTTCAGAATTACTTCCGGTGACCATTTTTAATTGTGCAAATTATGCAAATTGCCCAGCGTTGCAAGAGTAGCAACCTCGCTCAATCTTATGTTGAACCCATATAGACTAAGAATCAACAATAAAACTTCATGTTACTCACAATTTCAAGGTTGCCAATTGAACAAAGAAGGGCTACGCCTCGACTATAGACATACAAACTAGGATAGATGGTTATATTTTACAAAATAGAAAGATTATCTAAATATATCTTGCAATAAGCAAAGAATTATTAAACATAAATGTTTGTATCATTAGATAAATCTTTATCATATATCAATATGATCATGATTAGAATTGTATTATTATTGTGAGAATGATTGAGATCTAAATTAGAACAACAATTTATACGAAATGATTTTAACGGTTTAGTTCTATTCTTATAATAACAATAATTGTTGTGATTATCATCATAATTGTGATTATTGATCTTATTTTTGAAATCATTAATATAATTGTTATTATTATTATTATTGTTATCATTACTATTATTATAATTATTATTATTATTATTATTATTATTATTATTATTATTATTATTATTATTATTATTATTATTATTATTATTATTATTATTATTATTATTATTATTATTATTATTATTATTATTATTATTATTATTATTATTATTATTATTATTATTATTATTATTAATATTATTATTATTATTATTATTATTATTATCTATTATTATTATTATTATTATTATTATTATTATTATTATTATTATTATTATTATTATTATTATTATTATCATTATTATTATTATTATTATTATTATTATTATTATTATTATTATTATTATTATTATTATTATTATCATAATATGTATCATTATAAGTATTATCATCCTATCATTTTTTATATAATTATCATCATTATTACTATTACTGATAATATGATTGTAATCCTTATCATCATTGTTTTCAATATCTTTCATTATCATTTTATCTTCAATGCATGTGTTCAAACGTAAAAGGAAACCCTTACTAGAACTTTGAAAACGAGTTTTTGCATGCTCAAAATTTACCTTTATAAATGGAAGGTCTACATGTAACAGATGAAAATGCAAAAAAAAAAATGTAAAAATCAGAGTTACCTCGAAAATCCAGCGTCAGATTGCCACGAAACTTAAGATTCACAAGCTATATGTTCCCTAATACTTATTCAAAAGCGTCAACCGGAAATGAAAGATGACAATTGATTACTCGGTAATGTGTCTTACGTTTCAATGTTTGATTATTTTGTACTAAATATGCCAAATGAATTCATCTCAACCCAATTACAGCCATGATTTCATGAACCTTTTGCCAAAACTATAGAAAATTGTTTTGCATGTGTGTATTCTTATGCAGTGTTCCACGTTCAGATTAAGCTAGACTGTATTATTTATATTAATTACTCGTACTTCATCATATGCTGTCACTTTTAATTGTAATTAGTCGCATAACCCCGGCATGAGAGGCTTTTCAGTTAACCACCTATTCGGGCATTCAAATTGGTTGGTCGGTGAAATTTAAGAATCACTAGTTCAGTAAAGAAAGTTAACACTTAGAATCCTGGGTAAATTTCTTAAAAATAGATTTTTGTGTCGTCTGTCTTCCGATACCTTAAATAGCTGCTTAATATTTTTTAGGAAAAATACTCAGAGTAGCAAACAGATAAGATCAAAGGCCAGCCGCCAATATACATGGCTGACCTGGATCTAACCTGTTTGTGTAAGCATGAAGTCAGTTCCAGCACTATCGAGGTTAACACTTGCGCTACCACTGTCTTTAAGCGTTCAAAGTCTCAGACATCTTTACACATTACTACGATAACAACACATTGAAGGTGAATGTGCTTGAGAAAGAGAGTCCTGCTTCTGATACGGAGGCCTTGGGTTGAAATCTCTCTCGAAAAGAGGTTGTTGTATTTCGGGTCGACCAAAGTGAAACCTTTCCACGATGGAGTTCAAACCTCTTTTTACATTTCATCAATTGTGAAACAAGTTCTTACAACTTAGATTTATCAAATGCATCCTGAGCCCGCATCCTGGGTACACACCAGAACTACCGAGGAATGTTGATTTATGAAAAGTCGCAAGGCATATATTCCTACTCACAAGATTCGAACCAAAGACTCTTGTGTCTTGAAGTCGAAGCTCTGCCAGTGACTGCTGGTTTCGACAGTGGAGCTGAATGCACTACCGCTTGACGATTACACCATGGAAACCTTGGTTCAGTGGTCGGGCATCGGCTTCGTGATCAGAGGGTCCCTGGTTTGTATCCTGGCCCGATCATCGGAAATTTCCTTAGCAAGGAAACTGTGAGGGAATAAATCAATGCAGCATGGCTGCATTTGGGCCTTATGTAAACGGAGGTTTATCACCCAGTGATCGGAGAGGTTATTGTAAGAGTCCCCTCAATATACTTAGCATAGACATAGGAACGTGAATCCTACCTTTAGCTTTTTACTCAAAGCATGATCTATCGACATTCCGAGATGGGTAATTTATACATTTCTGTACCCAAGAAAACGCGTGTGGTCAATATGATATATTTGACTCTATGCTTGTTTGTATCGGGCGAAAACGCTGGTTGTAACGTTGGTCTTTTAGCCAGATGCCAACACTGATAGACCATCCATGCTCCTTATTGACCAGTATATTCCGGTTTTTGGTATGAAACCGGCTAATGAATCACTCGTACTTGCATTTTCAATGCCTGAGAACACCACAAAAAGAAACTAAATCTGCTTTCGTGTTTCAGCTCTTGGTATGACTCGGTCAAGGATCGGGCCAACAACCAATCGCGGACAAGGGGGTGACTGTACAACCACAGGTTAAGTTTAATCATACAGCGGTACTAGAGCATCGATCGTTGGAAAGGAAATTATCCTGTCGATGCAAAGGTTTTGTGCTGGCTTTTACAATACTTCAAATATATCCCGCTGTTAGGTAGGCCTAAGCATGTTTCTCGGTTCGTCAAACCCCTTTGAAGTTCTGATAAGTTATTTCTCTACGTTGCTTTACCATACTATGAGCTGGTGTAAGTGAACCGGTTCATTCCACTTCCACTGTATCAGAAATTAACTCAAAATGTATTTCTATCTGCAGGTACACGTATATCTGTCGTTGTAAGTTTATGGTGAAGCCAGTTCGTTATGCATCCAGCATCCAGCATTGCTAATGTTTCATTATGCCGCTAGTGTCATACCACACACTTAATACTAAGGCAGAATGCCTATAACCCACCATTTTAAACTCCTTCTGCCATTTGATTACCTCGGTATGTCTTGGTTAACCTCGGTCTGGGTCCGCAACTATTCGGTTCATTGCGAATAGTTTCGGCCCAGACAGAGCTATACCGACAAAGACCGAAGAAATCCGACGAAAGACTTGGTTTCAAAATGGCGGATTATTGGTATTTAAAGCCGCTTTAGGGAATCAAACCCGAAACTATAAGATTCAAATTTCTGAGACTAACCATCACACCATCGCGGAGGACAATTGTCTATGTGAAGAGCGTCGGCATCGGGACACGAGGGTCGTGCGCTCGTATTCTGCGCGTAGCGAGATCTGCCTTGCGGCCGTTCATTAGTCTTCATTCTCTTCGGCGCGAGTACTGGTTATGTATCATTTTATTATTATATGCCGTTTTCATAGCATTCACGTAAATATAGATTTTAACTTTTTTCACAATCGATATAGAATAAATAAGTTTAAAATAAACGAAACTAAACTTTAGTTGAAAAAGATAACGTTTACAGTTTGTGTTTAGTCAGGTCACAACCCGTTCAAACTGGTTTAAGAAGGACACATCGTTGGCAGTCCATAACCAGCCTGTTTGACACATTACCACCAAACTTGAGTATTTATAACAGGCGTGTGAGACGCGCCAAACGTTCGATCAAGTTCAAAGCGGTTTAGAAAGACTGTAAATACCTATACCGTTTGAACGTGTGAATAATTAGAGGAAAATCGAAGAGAAAACCCATCGGTCAATATAACAGATGCTTATTTGTATGATGCATCAAAATAAATCGGTATGAAACTTCGATGTACAATTCGCTGAATTCGATACGCATGAATTGAGACGATGGTCGAATTTTCCAGTGTCTTCATATTGAACCAGTTGGTTATGTAAACTAAATTTACACCTGTTAACCCAATACCAAACAATAACAACATTTGACCACTTTGTTGCAGACGATTGTGAAAAAACATTGAGAGAAAAAGAGAAATTGCTTGTCTAAAGCAATTTCTCCTTTCCCGACAATGTTTTCTGCCTTGTCAAAACATATTTTTTTCCAATTTCACCACATCTTGAAATATCGTCTGCAAACTCTTTCAATTTGGAACAGTCGAACATTTGGCATTTTGTAAAGGGTTAAAGCTTATTTCAACCATGGCCTTTTTGTCTATAACAGTCGATACAGATTGAAACTGATTTTCTTATAAGGCAAGTCGATAATGCGTCTGCTTTTAGAAGTGTTTTCTCGAGAAGAATGACCAGCAAGGTGAAACATGGTAAAACTTGCTTTACGTTATTTAGGCTTAGAACACTATTTAGATAAAACTTATCTATTTTACATCGTTTGTGACGGAAGCTTGAAGCTAATCAAATCCATTCTCGAATAAGGTTCCCTGGATACTAGACCAGTACTAGCATGTCCTGACAAATTTACCTCACCGTAAACAGGTTCCGAACCCGAGACCCTATGCGGACGCTCAACCACTGCATGATGATCGCAAACATGCAATGGTAAAAACGGAATTGCCGTGAAAAGAACAGTTCTGCAATGATTAATGCTAGACTGACGTCACTTTTCTTCTGTTTGGTATACCCAATCCACTTTTGGACTAAGGGTGCGTCAGCACCTTAGTTCATTGAATTTACCAACCACTTTTTGAGGGACGGTACTTTATCGATACACACACAGTGATCCGACCCCAATTACTCATTAAACATCCGCCTTCGCTGCGCTTACTAATAACTGCTTAGAGCTAGGAATGTACATTGTAGTCCGGATTTACTCGCTTTTGTTTTGCTCTATATTAATATAACTGCTGCCTCATGGGAACTCGTAAATGTCCAGATGTTCGAAAAATAGACTATCATCCAGTCTCTGTTCACAGAAATGATAATTATAGTAATGGTGGTAAAGGGAGCAGCTGTTTTCCTCAAGATGTTGTCGAAAGAAACACACCTTAGTCCTCCACCGCTATCAGCGCTTTGATAATTAAATCACCGAGATAGATACACAATTTTGAAGTTTGTCAACGCACTTATCTAACATTTTAACCCTTATAGTGCTGAGTAATGCTTTCCAAAACATTAAATATCTACTTAATTTCGATGGGGAAAGATACCCAGAGGTTGCAAACAGCTTAAATTTCAAGCAAGCCGCCATCCTACCTGACGATAGTAGTAGTGGCATTTGCGTTTTCACCTTCATTATAGAAATACAATTTTTTTACATTATGTATAGACGAAATACCAGCGTGTGCTCTTCTTAAATTTAATTGATTATGATGAAGTGGTCTACAACATTTTTTCAAGCATACCTTAAAGGCGTATACACACACTAATATACCAGTACCGAAAGGTTGATTTTTCTTTTTTTTTCCTATTTCTTATTCTAGTTAATAAATTAATTAATCATTTTATTCATTTATTTGTTTGTTTGTTTATTTCTTCATCTATTCATTTATTTTCCCAACACACTTTTCAATGACCATATAAGTGATTTACAAAAAAAAACATTTGGGAATAAAGGGGATTTTGTGAGGATAGATAACTCGTAGCCGTCATATCTAAACGTTATTCATTTCCCGTCTAAACCCTTTTCCATTTATGAGATAGTCTTGACGCCGATGCTATAGACCTAAAAAGCGATTGTGTCTTAAGCCTATTCCACGAAATATTACTGCAAAGTAATGAAGAGATTGTCCACGTGTGTTGCAAAATGAGAAAGGTGGAATCAGTAGCAACTATGTGCGACTAGGGGTATGTCTCACAAAAATTCGTAACTTTACGTCCCCGCTTTAGGAAATTATCGTAACCCTCGAATCTCAAAGGTAACTATGTTTTAGTAAAAGAATAATGGACGTGTGTTTGGAAGTACGATTAAGACTTCACATAAACACCCATGTTCTGTTCACCTCTAATCAATCACAATTTAAGTCATATCGCTTCGGACAGCTCTTAGTATTTTCTTTTCACCAGGGTACCGTTTTACTAAACAGTTTACGCTTAAGATTTGCGTAAGTCTTAAACAACAATTCCTCTTATTTCAATATTGGATGAAGCAATATTGCAAAGTAACACATCATTGGAATCGTCTCTCCGAGACGCTTCCAATGACGTGTCACATTGCAATATTGTACTGAAGATACTATCCGTGTTTATCAGTTTCGACTTACGCAAATATTTTCCGTAAGTTGTTTAGTAAAACGGTACCCAGGGGTCTGTCTCCCTATGATTCAAAAATGTACGTCTACGTTGAAGAACATTGTTGAAACTTTGAATGAATTATTTGGAAGTATTGGCCATCCTTTTAACTTATTTGATATCGGTAACTCATTCGAAAGGGCGCAAATACAAGTTGTGATATAGATAACCATTTCCTTTATCAAAATGAACGGCTCCTCAATTTCGATGAGAAATTCCCATATGCAGGAACGCATATTTATTTCCCACAACATAAGGGTAAAATTATTTTCTTTATACTCCCTGAAAAAATGTGTTCTGCTGAAACGTGTAGAAATAGAAAAGCACAATGTAATTGTGAAACAATCACTGCCTGTGGTTGTAAGTGTTATTCATCTACCACAACAATCGAGAGTAGCCTTCTAGCCTAGTGCAGGTGGATCCAGGAAAGCCGTTTCATAACTGAACCCTGTCGATACAGCGTTAAACACTATACAAACAAAGGTCATAGCCTGACGTGTGGGCAACGTGCTCGAACTTTTGACCCATTACCAAACAACATTTAACCACTTTGTTGCAGACGCCTCTGGAAAACATTGTGGGGAAGGAAGAAATTGCTCCTAACGAGTGATTTCTCTTTTCTCACAATTATTTCTACTCTACTCTATCAGAAGATAGATTTTCAATTTTATCACATTTTAAAATTTCGTCTGCAAAGTCTTTCAATTTGGGAGAGTCAAATATTTGGCGTTTGGTAAAGGGTTAATGCACTTTTGATGGATTGAATAACGCCGGCACTATTGAAAAGGAACGTTTAGAACTAAAATAAACTCCACATTCAGTACTGCGGTTACCTGCTTTATTAACACATTAAACCATTATATTTCCTTCCTATTACTTTGATAATATAGCACTTTTACATTGTGTTAATTGGCAGGCATTCAGGACTTTGATGACAAAAGTAAAAAATAAAAAAAATAGATGAATAGGTTAATAAAAATATACCAATTTTCATTTTTGTATGGAAAGGTGTCATCACTTATGATTTACATTTGTTGCTTTAGATATTTTAGGGTTTGCTTTACTTAGCAGCTACATGTATTGCTGCAAACAACTGCAGCAAACGATTACAACAGAACAGAACAGAACAGAACATATTTTATTAAACAAGTACATAGTACATAGTCATATTAAACATAGTTTGTACAAGGTATTATACCATGTGGTTTTTAAGGAAAGTTATACTAAACACGAACAACAATATTACAACGTTTGCAATCGATAATCAACAACCGTCAAAGTTGCCTCCCTTTTCGGACACATCAGCAATTTTTAGTCAAATCAAAGTAGATTAATGTTCTATCAAACTATATATATTTGGTAAGCTTTTGGTCAGATTCAAACAGTTATCACAACAAAAAAATATCAGTATAACTCAAATGTTTTAGTCAAAGAGAAATGAAAGCCCAGATCAGCTAGTTCAATAATTCAGATTGCCTGGTTTTTCAACTTTGACCTGGTCACGTACTACATGAATTATTGAACTGACCAATCAGATTTCGTTATTTGAAATATGAAAATAAACAGATTGTTGATAAGCACGGTTGAATTGAAGACAGCTTTATTTCAAGCACTAAATATGTTAAATTAGTTTATCAAATAGGGCCTCACAGCATTCATAAATTTGATTTAATGCTTTTTATATTAACAAAATAAAAGAATTCGTATATCTAATGAGTTGTTTTTTCTCTGTATTCATAGCCTCTCTTAGACCTTAACCGTTTACTAACATTTTCGACTGTACCAAATTGAAAAAGTTTGCAGACGACATTTAAAAATCGGATGAAATTGGAATATAATCTTCTGATAGGACAGGAAACTGTGTGTGAAAAGGAGAAATTGCTCGTTAGGAGCATTTTCTCCTTTTCAAACAAAGTTTTCCAGAGTCGTCTGCAACAAAATGGTCAAAAGTGTTTTATTGTTTGGAAATGGGTTAAAGAGTCTCGTTTTACATATAAGCTACTGCTGCAAACCGCTGCAAGGAACGATAACACCGTTTGCAGCCGATACTTAACATGCGTCAGGGTTATCTCCCTTTTCGAAAACAGCAAATTCTCGAAATTGAAAGAGTTTGCAGACGACATTTCAAAACGTGATGAAACTGAAACATAATCTTCCAATAGGGCAGAAAACATTGTGGGAAAAGGAAAAATTGCTCTTTACGAGCAATTTATCCTTTTCCCACAATGTTTTCTAAAGTCGTCCGCACCAAAGTGGTCAAACGTCGTTATTATTTGGGAAAGGGTTAAAGAAACTTTCTACGCACAGTAATTAATACATAACGTATACAAATGCAAAGTCATTTTAAGTAAACCACAATCAGATAAATATAACCGGATTTGCTCAATGACGATTGTTTTCGTATGTTAGAATCATGAAACAGTGCGATAAATATACAAGTAGTCCTAATTTATATATACAATACAATATACAATACAACATTTTTATTTGCAATATTTTACAAAATCATTTGCATATTACAAAACAATAGAATTGTATCAAAATAGAACTGATGTTTTTTTTTTATGCCATAAGTGTTTCGAATTTTTTAAAGAGTTGGCTATCTATTGAAATATGGTTTAAGAAATTTTCTCTGTGTGTCATAATAAAAAGGACACACGAGAAGGAAATGATACTCATTTTCAACTTAATGTTGATTACACAATTTACATATTCTTTCTACCCTCGGTATATTTCTGTGTCTGCCTGTTTCTATCTCTAAATTGATCTGATTTATATGATCTGTACGTAGATTGTTTCACCATGTTTCAACATGGTAATCAACAGCTTGCATTAGACGAACGGCTAAATTATACAAACTCAACACGAGCAATTCATCGTTTTGTCTGTTTACTTTCGGTAGCAGTTGTTGTCTGTTATTTCTGTAGCAGTTGTTTCAATTGCAAATTGAAAATAGCCGGTTAACCAATTACCAAACAATAACGATAGTTGACCGGTTTGTTGCAGAAGACTCTTGAAAACATTGTTGGAAGGAGAAAGTGCTCTTAACAAACAATTTCTCCTTTTCTCACAACGTTTTCTATCCTATAAGAAGATTGTTTTTCAATTTCATCACATTTTGAATTTGTGGGATGCAAATCCTCTGAATTTGGGACAGTCGCAAATTTGGCGTTTGGTAAAGGGTTAAGTGAGGTATCATCTAGTAAGGTATATGTGCGTCAAAAGCTTGGGCTATGTCCGTATAATTTATTATCTTTCCGGGTTTATTTTGATAGTGTGTGAAGCGCAAAGGTACATACATGCATGCTTATAGTGTTTATATATGCATCTGTCTGGTCATGGGCAAGTGCATGTATATGTTTGTGGATATACATGTACTTGTATGCATATACATGAACAAATATAATATGTGTATGCACATACATAAACCGCTATAATATGTAAATTATAACCTTAAGTATAATTTCATTCTTCTCCATCGAGTTTATTAAAAATCTTAATTGAATTCATATACAATAAAACTTTGGTGCCAGAGTCCAATTAAACTAAAAGGAAATATCAATATTGTGGCTTAAACTGTTAAAGAGTATATTCTATGCTTTTAAAGCGATTAGTCCATTTAGTTTGTTATTTATACAAACGCAAACAAACGATAAAAGCCAAAAACAGCAGTAACATTTCAGGATTGCCATTGGGGTCTTATGAAATCGGAGAAATCAATTTCCCCCAAAAATTAAGAATTGAGTAATTAAAGTTATTTGATCGCATTCATATAAAGTAAGATCTTGGTTTATTCAACATAAAGATGAGAGAAGGTGAATAAACCATTCTTTAAAACAGAAACAATCGTCCGCACAATGAATCTAGTTACACAACCCTACATGTTTCACTCGTCCATAACCCTAGTTTGCATTTTAAATACAGGTCACACCCTGACAAAATCGATTGTGGTGATTAAGTGGAAATCTGTCTGTCCGTGAAAATACCTGTAAAAGGGACATAACTGCACACGATGCATGTATTCATAAGCATGATTTTGGATATATTCTGGAGTTATCGTATCTTTCACAATTTACTGCATAAATGTAACTATAAAAGTTATGTATCTACGTAAAATCTTGGATAAGCGGTCTCAAAGGTCAATGCAATGTATTTTTATTGGTGAAAATCTTTAAGTTCACGGACGTCAATTTTTTTATTTTCTTATTTTGTTACTCGCGAAAAAAGGAAATACACTTTTATTCAATATTTCAGCAGAGAAACTAATGAAGTATTCGATGTATTTTAGCATTTTATAAAATTTCGATGGCGCGCATATATGTTAAGCTTTAAATTACTGGTCACATGATACATGTTTATTCAGAATACAGACTGAAAAAAAAACCATGAACGCCTTGAACTGAAGTGTTTACATCGAACTAGCCGGAAAAAAAACATACGGATAACAATGCAAAACATACATAGAGAGAAAGAACAACAATGTGCACAGGATTGATACGTGCAATTAACAAAAAGAACACAACTTTTTCGCTTCATACAGAATTATGATACATTATTTAAATCGAAAGCAATAGTTGCCCTCCAAGAAGTCGCTTCGCAATTTAATCGTGTGTGGACAGGTTCATTCTTTTTTCTGACGATTTTATTCCTCATAAATACTTCCCGACACATCATAAGTACTACTGTCTGACACCCTAATCATTTGTCTAGACTGTGAATGAGTCCGAAATGTATTTTGTCTTTTTTGTTTTGCCTTTTATTTTGCTTCTGAACTTAGCCGCGGTATCCGTGATTTTTTCTTGACCGCCTTGTTAATCTTATAAGTTTGGTACGCAGTGCTGCACGGTTACGTGACAGCAAACATGAAGTAACTAATTACAATATAGTGTATGTGTCATCAAGTTAGAGATGCGTTTGGGGGGTTTCCGTCATTATCTAAATTTATTTAGCGATTTGGGGGACTTAATTGCTATGAATATTTGTACGAAGCATAGCTAAATATAACACGCCTTGTGTGTTTGTACAGTTTGAAGTGTTTGTAACTCAACCCCTAGCATGATACGTCTTAACCAATTACCAAACAATAACGACATTTGACGAGTTTATTGTAGACGACTTTCGAAAACGTTGTGATAAAAGGAGAAATTGCTCTCACAAGCTATTTGTCCATTTCCCGCACTGTAGCCTGCCCTATCAGAAGATTATCTTTTTAATTCATCGTATTTGAAATGTCTGCAAACTCTTTCAATTTGGGACAGTCGAAAATATGGCATTTGGCTAAGGGTTGAAACATTCGGAGAAGGATGTTCAGGACCAAAGATTAGGTTAAAAGATAAAGTGACAATTTATCTTAAACGAGATTTTTATTGCAGAAAATCGAGGAGAAAAATACACAATCATATCAATTCATGACATTCATATCGTTTTCGAGGAGAAACATTTGGAGAATTGGTTCGAACGTTTGGTCGTACTGCGAATTGCGATCATCCCACCTGTTGTCACCTTTACCACTGAAATTGAAATAAAGAAAAAATGACGTTAATGTTATTTGTTCAAATATGTCGAAGATATTCCATCTCCCAGTCAAATCACTTCATTAACCCATTACAAAACGATAACGACATTTGTCCAGTATGAACGAGCAATTTCTCCTATTTCCACAATGTTTTCTGTGAGACCCACTTCGAGAAACTCCTTCAACATAAGTTATTTCACGTTGAAATTAGTGGTTTCCAATTCAATCATGTTTATATTGACAGACAATGTAAAATTTACGAATTTTGCCATTTTCTAATGATTGTAAGCTACTCATAATTATTTGATGCATGTTCTAGTGTATTGTTTTGCGTGTCATGTTGTTATATTATTCAGGAGAGGGGATCAATAAGTTTACAATGAATTATGTTTAAACTAAACAAAGTTACTTACATATCTATTATAACCGCCATTATAGTCCCCACCATAGCCTCCATAATCTCCGCCGTAGTCGCCTCTATAACCACCGCGATATCCCCCTAGGTAACCCCCACGGTAACCTCCTAGGTAACCCCCGCGATAACCCCCACCGCCGTAATAATCGTCGTTCCCATATCCGCCATAACCGCCCAGATATCTACGGCCGCCCCCATACGGTGTCGCTACAGTCATGCCGACCAGCGCCACTAATAATACGATTAGAACTGACGTCTTCATGATCGATAGTTGTCTGGAAAAGATATACTTTTTATTTTAAAATATAAGCGCCCTTGAAGCAAATACTTTGATATATAGTAATATTGTAATCGCGTTAGTAATTGGTGTCCTCATATCGCCAGTAAACCGCCGCCCCATATGTTGTCTCCACAGTCATGCTACCAGAAAAAAAAAATGATGAACCGACGTCTTCATTGTCGAATGTTGTTTGGAAAAGATATTAATTTGATATATTACTGATCTTCAAGCTAATATTTAGAAGTCTATTATAAGCGTAAGTGCGTTAGTAATTTGTGTCTTCATATCGCCCGTTACCGCATAGATATCGACCGCCTCCCCTATATCTTTTTGGTGTCGCTAAAGTCATGCCGACTAGTGCTACCAACAATACGTTGCGAACTGACGTCTTCATGACCGATTGTTGTCTGGAAAAGATATAATTTTCTTTTTTAAATATTAGCGCCCTTATAGCAAATACTTATATATATTATGATTGTAACTGCGTTAGAAATTAGTGTTCTCATATCGCCCAAAACCGCCCAGATATCCACGGCCGCCCCGAAACGGTGTCGCTACAGTCATGCTGACTAGCGCTACCAACAATACGATTTGAACTGACGTCTTCATGATCGAATGCTGTCTGGAAAAGATGTTTTAATACCTAAATCCGACTATAAAGCTTATATTTTGATCTACAGTATAAACACATACTGCCGTAGCAATCTTCGTTCTCATATCACCCGTTACCCAGCTATCAGCTACCTTGCGTATATCTGGTTGGTGTCGCTACAGTCATACCGACTAGCGCTACCAGAAATGGGATTAGAACTGACTTCTTTATGGTCAAATGATGTCTGGAAAAGAAGTGTTAATGCCTAGATCCTACTTTAAAGCTTATATTTTGTTCTACAAAATAACATATACTGCCGTAGATACTGTTGTCCCTTTAACGAAAAATTAATCTCATACAAGTAGAACAGTATTCTAATCATCTTACCCTACTGTCATTATTAGACATCTATAGCTTCACTAGACTGGGAACCGGTCTCTCATCTATCGAATGTAGAGACCGGTACGGTACAAATCTACCGGAAAACTGACTGGTAACGGAAGGAACGAAAACAGCATATGTATACTGTCCTACGAGATGAACGGTTTCCGGTTCAAACGAACGGTTAGCCGTGACAAAAAGTTTCCTTCACGGAAATATTGTTCAAAATGAGTCGAATTTGGAATTTTGACAAACATTTGATACACATCAAAGGATAATTAAAGTCTGATAAAGGGCTGTCTGCTTCGGAAATCGAAAAGCATTGATTCATTAGGAAATAACCGTATCCTTCTTGTTGTTGTTGTCGTATTTTGGAACGTTGCATTCTGACCAATCAAATCGCTCAGAATGTGTGGGCTGTCCGTTGTCTTTCTTGTGAAACATAGTGGAGTTTGTAGACAGCGGGTGACCAGTTTATAGCTACACGAACATTTGGTGCCCCTGAAACACCTTACAGATGACAACAAATAGAATTTGTTTTGGTTGTTGTAGCCGAACGAAACTGATTTGAAAATCTTATTAAAAACTTAAAGAAAATATAAATACTGATAGCAAATGGTTTTCTGAAAGGAGATAGGAAGCTTGTAGTGGAAAGAGAAATCTGTATTGAGTTGCTATTAACATTTTGAATTGTATCCACGGTAAATAATGCCCGAGTCCTTTTTGTACGTATTTACCTTACAAACTTATTGAACATTGACCAATCACATTATAAATACAATCGTTTTGAGTTATATGTCGAATACGTTAAATGGACCCTCGATATCAAACAAAAAGATAAAACTAAAACAAATGATGATAATCAAAGAAATGATTAGAATTATAATCTAAGAAAAAAAGACAAGAAATAGAAAAATAGAATAAAAAACGTGTTCTTGTCACTATCTGACGTCTTCAGAAATGGAAAATTTACTTATCATGTAGTAAGAGATTAAACAAAAGTTATAAATTAAAGTAAAATGTAACTTTACCTTGTAGGAATCCGTCGACGTGAGATTTCAGACGATATATCCGTAGTGTTGAAACGATGTCAAAGCGGAGTGAATTTATACAGTCTGAAACCCACTGTGTCCGGTTCTTTCCGCCTAGACAAAAAACGCAGAATAGATGATGATGAATGCGCCGATCAATCAAGGTCCTCTGTCAAAAGTGCATTTCGGCTCAATCACATAGCACATTATGCGCAACACCATCCATCATCAAGGTAAAATTCCCCATAAAACGCCATTTTGAAAAAATTCATTCTGATGTCGGATTACTTCGGTCGTTCTCGGTATACATCGGTCGTTCTTTGTACACATCGGTCTGGGGCCGGAACAATCGGAACTACTCGGGTATTTCCGTGAGCTATGAAATACATAGGCGTTTTCACTGGAAAAACTCGAGGTGTTCAGATTGGGGCAGGATCTAATGCGTACAGTCCCGTTCCCGACTGATGTTTCCCGAGAACAACCGGCGAAAGAATAAATTTCAAAATGGTGGATAATTAGGGATTCTTCATAAAAGCCTTTCTCGTAGGTCAAGGTCAGGTAAAAATTGTCTGACTAGATTTAATTATTTTCTAACATTCTCTATGTTGAGACTATATTGGAACGGTGTTGAAATGATATATCATTTGTAGATTATTAAAGAGTGAAATCGTTCGACAACGATACTAACAAAAGCATTTTAGGAAGTTCAAGGTAGTTTTATCTGCGCACTTCATCTGCCCATCCAAAGGAGATAATAATCTGTTACCCAAGAGGTACTTGCATAGTAGTCGGATAAACGTTTTTATTCGAATGAAATTTACTGTATGCAAAGAACAATCATATTATCCATACAACTTTATAAGGTTATTAATATTATTATTTATTTCTCATTCACATTAAGCACTCAGCTTCAATTTTTTAAGTTTAAAGTTATTTTAATCGTTTTATGTAATTGTTTTTCAAATACGGTTACCATGGAGATTGGCATTTTACAGTAACTAACTCGTCAACATATACTTTTCTTTGCATTTTGTATTGAAAGATTTATTTCACTTCACATACTGAAAAATAAGAAAAATCTATGAAAGGAATTTTATATATCTTCATTAGTTGTAATATACATCTTCATTAGTTGTAATATACATATCAATTTTTGTTGTTTTTAATCGAATACAAAATTTTGAAAAAATGATTGAGATTACGTTTTTTTTTCAGATTTCAACAATTCGAAAAAAATCTTTGAATTATAAAGTATTGAATGTATGAACTCATGTTTTCTGTGTTAATAAACCTTCCAGATATTATTTAATAACCCTTGAAGATGGTATGGTCATTTTGACATTGTTGCCCCATACGGTTACCATGGAAGCTGTCATTTTACGAAAAATCTAACCAATCGACCTGCATTTTTCTTTTCATTTTTGAATTCGCAATAGGATATTAAATAACATAAATTAAGAAATTTCTATGAAAGGATTATTTTCTTATTTTCGTATGTCCTTAAAAAAAGGTTTGTCCTCGACAGTATTGTTTTCGCATGCCGTATGACATTTATGATGCATCTAAATTAACGCATTTCAAACGTCTCTATATCTAAGTTGGTATCTAAACTTTACATTTTTGTTCATAATTAATAGTTTTGGTTTGGGTTTTTATGAATGAAGAGGTCCAAATAGTGATTGAATACATTTTTTTTATCTTATCCATGGAGCCAAGCAAGAAAATATATGACAAATGCATAAATGAATCCTCTGGTGTCTATTATTTTTTTATTTTGATTGTGATGTATTGCTATTGCGACCAAATGTTTTGCAATGTACTAATCTACTCAACTCATCTAATATCCATAATCTTTTTAACTTTGGGCTATTTCGTAAAAATGCCTTCCAAGAAAGAAACAAATTTATGTTTAGACAAAATAGTTAGTTTCATTTTTAACTCCGATGTGCATGTAAGCTCTTACACACATATATACCAATCCCTTTAACCATCCCAAATATACTTTAATTTGTACGTGATTTACTTCATAATTCTATTGTATATTTATGTTCATGCTTGAACTATGAACCTGTGAGGCTAAGTTTTAATAAATTATGTTATGTTTTGTTATCCTTCGTTAGCCATTTCCGGAAACATCAGTCTTGCGCTCAATAAGAAAAAATGTTTGCGGCGATAAATTGTCCAATAGAAATCATTGTTGAACGGAAAAGCTCTTCACAAACGTTCGCTCTCTTTTGAGAAGATAAATACAGCACTTCTTCTTTTTTTAAGACAAAAATAATAACAACATCACATTGACATAAGGTACGAATATGTATGTGTGCGATAAATTATCGCAAAACTACAACACTGTCAAAATAATCAATTTCAGGATTAATTACAACAAACTCCTAATTTTTTGTGTGGTGTAACATAAATGTAAAACAATCGATGTTCAGTCATTTCAACTTTGATACGCTTAACATTTTTTCCACAACAAAGCAATATAACATTTCATTGCAAACTTTTTGCTTGTTGAAATAATAGTTAACTAATATAATATTAAACTATATTTGAACACTATTGACTTATTTTTCTTCGTAATCGTTTCACTTTGTCATTCTTTCTTTTTCTTTCTTTTCCTTCTCGATTCAGGTGATAAATGTTTGTCATTGTACATACGTTAATGACCATCATCTGTTTGTGACAGTAAATCCTTTTCTGTTCTTTTCTGTTCTGTTGAATAAAACAACTTTATAAATACTACCCATAAAAGAAACCCAGTTAACCCTTTACCAAACAAGAAATTTTCGACCGTCCCAAATTGATAGAGTTTGCAGAGGACATTTCAAAATTTGATGAAGTTGGAAAGTAATCTTCTCATAGAGTAGAAAACATTGAGGGAAAAGGAGAAATTGCTTGTCACAAGCAATTTTTCCTTTTCCCACAGTGTTTTCTACAGACGTCTACAAAATATTGGTAAAATGTTGCTTTTGTTTGGTAAAGGGTTAATTTTGCAATAATAAACATAATCTTGGTTGTAAAAACCGCCAACCATGAGTAGCAAAAACCAAGAAATCTAACTCTAGAAAATTGATTATGGCGGAGGAAGGGAGAGGGAATATAATGAATGATTTATCGATAGAATTTGAATTGACTTGCTCGTCCTGAAAAATACGCAGTAATGTTGAGCAAGGATGTCATTGGCTAAATAGATCACATGATCTAAAATGCCCCTTATGATTGGCTAATGCTTACCAACAGGTACATAACTTGTGCTTATGTTGTCCTATCTCTGAAGCGGGGCTTCAGCCCGCGAGTTGATTTTTTAAACATGAAGACAAATCTTTTTATGTTGTTCATAAAATCTATATATTTACGTTTACGAGATAATCTTTCCACCATACATTGTAGGAAAAGTACCAGTGCATGTACTATACGACATTCTTTCTGACGAGCTGACGACATTACCCCCATGGCCACATTGATCAGCGAATGAATTATGTATTGCTGGCTTTAGTAATTCAGGGAAAAAATATTTAAAACGTTACAAAAAAATGGCCAACCAAACAGATGTTTATCGATCTAGTGTCAAAAACATCAACGAACATTATTGATGATTTAGACAAATCTAAATACAACTCCAATTTGCTAAGAAATTAGGATTGTGAATATTTTAGACTTACATGAATTTAAATTGTTCTTCTGTAAAAAAAGGAATGCCTTTTTGTTGAATTGTAATGATTTGCTATAAACAATGTTTTTGTTTTTTGTTTAATGCAATAAAGTCATTGTAATGAATGAAAACGATGTTGACAAAAGTTAATCATCAACTCATAACCTACATGTATATCCACCTAGAAGTCACAAATGGACTGTCCCATTTTTGTTTCACACGGCACATCTCCGTTTGAACTTTAATTTTGACATGGACAGACTTTGTTTTATATGAGAGGTAGATTCCCTGTTGACTCGGATTGTCGATTATTCTACCTGGCTTGAACAGGTTTAATTGAAAGGTAGTATAAGTTTTAGGTTAAGGTTATCCTCCTCTATCATACGCTGATTATCGCTATATAACTGACAAATACTACGGACGGGATGTAAACCGCTGACTAATCCATCTTACTCATTTAGAAGACAATTGCAGCTTATTGCTTCTTATTATCGCCTTAATTTCGCCTGTTCATGCTCGAGATGAGTTTAACTTGTGCTGTTCACAGATGACAAAATTTGAAAGTCAAAATAAAATGACAAAAGAAAAACAATACATTGTTTGTATTGTTATTTCATTTACAAAAGAAAGTAGCTATTGAATGCATAATTCATTCCGAAAGCGTCTAATAATTTTAGTATGTACAGTTTATATGCGGTAGATCTCAAGAGTGATGTCACGCCTTTGAAAAGGAAATTAAGATACATGTAAATACACAGGTAAAATAATCAAGTAAACGACCTCATTTTGCCAATGACTATTCTTCAGAACATATAACAGTGTAGCCTTTATGCAGTTTTTAAGAAATATTGCCATAACATTCAAAATTCTTCACACCATAGAACGTGCACCTTTAATGCCCAGATGCCTCAATTGATGGCTTAGATCACGATTAAGGTAAGACCTGGGTAATGGAAAACTGGCAATTGCTTTGGTTAAAGAAAAAGATGAAAAGTAATTAATAAAATACTAATCATTTCAAAGGCATTCACCGAGCCAATTTTCAAAATTTGTTTGATTTTGAATCTATGCTTATAAAACGAATATCAACAATGTTTTTCTTTATTACATATAAATTACATCCCTTTAATTTTCAGTTCTCATATTGAAACTTAAATTACATGAATGGAGTTGGCAGTATGATTCTAATAATATGAAACTTGACTTTAAAACGGCACTTGTTCTGTAAAATTTTTAATTTTGTTATCATGACCTTTCTCCATTACCCAGGTCTTACTTTAAGATGTGTTTGAGTTTTGATGATAGGCATACTAATATAACAGGTGTACATTTCTATCATTGCTAGGTGTACATTATTGCCATCAAATCATCGCTATTATAAGACACCAGAGATAATGATGGAAGTGGAGTGGCTTGGATTAGGGTTGCTTAGATTTGCCCCTTACTGAAGCGTTTGACTTTGTCTCCTCCGTGGCATTAACTAACCCTTCATGTCAACACCAACAGTTCTGATTTAAAGGCCCATGTATCGTTTTACTGTCACTAATGTCGTTTAATCTTGAGTATCACTGCCAACAAGCTACAGGCCTGTTTGGCATACAGTTAGACAAACGATGTAATTAGCCCGTCATAAGCGAAGAACACAAGAGATTGGAAGCAAAATCTTTTTTCTTTTTTTGAAGTGGGTATTAGGGGATTGATATGTATTTCAACCAAAAATTGTGACTTTGTTTTTGAGATTTACCGCATATAAACTGTACACACTTAGAAAAATTGACGCTTCCTGGATTTATCATGTTTTAGATAGCTTTTTTAATTACATAACAAACAAGAATACAAAACTGTAATATTTCAACGACAATTTAGTTTGACCTTCAAATTTTCTCTTCTGTGAACAAGATCTTCTAAGACTGGCTAGTTTCGATCAGAAATGTTAACACGGTTTATTGAATATTTGCTAGAAAATTCAAAATGAAAGTACGGATATATAAAAAAGGATTTTTTTTTATTCTTATCCTTGTGATACATGTGTGCCGTTAGAAGAACGTGATTTGCTTTCTTCTTTTCTTTTCTGCTTCTGATTTGGTGTGACTTTATAACTGAAAATAAAAAGAAATGGAAAATGGATACCACTAAGCGTGAAGTCGGAAACGGAAAAGAATGTGTACATACTTTAATGTAACGCCAATACATAAAAGTCCAAAACTTCAATTAAATGTCCCATATGACTTTATAACTGGAAAAAAAATGAAAAATGGATATTGCTACGCGTGAAGTCGTTAATGGAACATATTTGTACATACTTTAATGTAACGTCCATACATAAAAGACTAAGAATTTAATCAAATGTCCGTTATGACATTATAACTGGAAAGAAAAAGAAATGAAAAATAATTGTCGCTAAACGTGAAGTCATAAATGAAACATATATGTACATACTTTAATGTAACGTCCATACATAAAAGACTATGAGTTTAATTAAATGTACATTATGACTCTATAACTGGAAAGAAAAAGAAATGAAAAATGAATGTCGCTAAGCGTGAAGTCATAGATGGAACACATGTATTCATGTATTGCTCATGTAAGAGCCAAGGGGGAAGGGGTTCGAACTAGGATGGCAGATGAGAATAACAAGACTTATTTTGAGAGAAAAGGACATTTATTCAAAATGTCTTAAACAAAAGGTAACTTTTCTAACTCTAATCCAAAAGCAGTCAACTTGATCAATAAAACATTTAAGCATTGAACTTAAACATAGGGGATATACCATTAACCACAAACCTATCAAGTAGACAATATAGGACATAACACATGTCCTGAAGATATTAGTTACCAAAACCAATTATTCACATCTACCAACCAAACCGCCAAGAGTACAGAGTACACGACGCCCAGAGAGAAGCCCTAGGGTCATAATATTTTAAATGGCTGCTATGCAGTGAAGCTAAGCCCAAGGTATGATCTAAAAAATCTCCTTGTTCTACATTTATTTGTAGCAAATATGTCAATAACAATGAAAGCTTACAAATAATACAATTGAATGAAAAGTATAGTAGTGACACTTTAACATGCCAAACTTAACACATGGCTTTCTGAAACATCATTATTTTAATTCTAGCTAAATTCTAAACTTTAACTGTTTTTATATATATGAAAGTTTTAAGCAGCTAAACCAGAATGCAGCTTTTAACTGTCATTCATTGCCAAATTAACTTTTCTAAAGAAACATACACTATAAATGGCAAAGGCTGAAGAAAATATAATATACATAATGCAAAGGCATTGTGCAGTCCATCCCAAATGCTGCTTTATCACAGTCATTAAGACAGGACTACCCAATACCATTGTCAAACTGTTGTTTCTACTAATAGAGACGGGACATAGCCCTAAAAAGAATCCTGTCAAATGCATTAACACAGACTGTATTTAAGGCAGAAATTACTCTGGTGATTTCGTGAAGATTGAAGGGGGAGCGTTTGTCTGAGGATGATTCACGGCGGAGACAATACAGCAGTTTTTTAATCATAAATGAATCTGCCGGATTTGGAAGATTTTGTATTTCGTGAATGTAAGCTAATGCAGATACACATGATGTAACTGTTGAAGGACTTAGTGCGCATTGTTGACAATATGCTATAAATTGAGCTAAATGATGGACTGACACTGGGAAAGGAGTCAAATGCTGATAATGACAATTATGGAATTTCAAGTAGCGCATCCAAGCATTCTTATAGGCTGCTTGGGTTGACAGAGCAAGAGATTTGTTCAAAAGAGTAAAAACATGATATTTTAGAGCTTTTTTAGTTGGTGAGGAACGTCTGTTGGTATACTGTCCATGTTGGTTGCCAAATGCTGGAACTTTTGAATTTGAAGTCGAGAAAGAAGATCAGGTAACACATTGTATTTTCCAGGAAAGTGTTCTGATTTCACCAAGATGTTGTGTTTCATGCAGGCTAGGACGAGCCTTCTGACTAGACACATGATGTTTGGAATTCTTGAGGTCTGGCGATTTATAATATGCATGACTGAGATATTATCGGTGTGCAGTATTATGCATTTATTCTCGAAATGAGAGCCCCATGTCTCTTTTAATTGCTAAAACAATTGGAAATAATTCTTTCAGTGTAATGTTTTCAGGTTGCAAGGCTTCTGGCCATTTGCCATAAAACCAATGTGATTTAAATATTGCCCCATAATCTAACAAGCCGGATGCGTCAGTTTGAAGATGCAGGGAGTCCGCTTTCAACCAACGCTGATTGAGTAAAAGAGCCTTACCATTGAAGTTATCCACAAAGATTAACCATGCCGATATATCTCTCCTA
Organism: Cerastoderma edule; assembly: GCA_947846245.1. NCBI lineage: Eukaryota > Metazoa > Mollusca > Bivalvia > Cardiida > Cardiidae > Cerastoderma > Cerastoderma edule. The sequence goes on along the minus strand of OX401405.1, from coordinate 43,211,101 downwards.
TGTTCCTTGCTTAAAGTGATTAAGTGATTGGGTCGTGAGTGCCCTTTTGTGAGATCGGTTAATCGACGTAAGAAACAGCGACCAGGTAAAACAACTTGACAGCAAAAGTTAAGATAACCCAGGAATGACTGCAAATCCTTTAACCGAATTGTCCGTTTTACTGATGAAAGAAGGGCCCGAAGCTTGTTAAGTTTATCTTGTGGTAGACGTGCCTCCATTTTTAACGTTTCTAGTTCAAGACCCATGAAGGTAATAACAGACCTGGCTGATTCTGTTTTTTCTTGTTTAATGGGAACCCCTATATAAGAGAAAAACTTTAGAAAATTGTCCATGTCCTCTTGACATGCAGGTGAATTTGGTGGACCAAGAATTAAGAAATCATCCAAGATATGAATCATGTGCTTTATGCCTAAATGTGATCGAGAAATCCATTGCAGGGCACAACTGAACCGTTTAAATATAGCAGGAGCTGAGGAGCTCCCCATCGGGAGACAGGAATCATAATAAAAGTGACCGTTAAACTTGAACCCCAATAAATCAAGGTCGTCTGGATGAACCAGGATTATTCTAAAGGCGGAGTCGATATCGGTTTTTGCTAACAAAGTACCCCTACCAAGGATGATAACTTTTTGAACAGCATCATCAAAAGATGAATAAGGCACAGAAGCAAGGTTTTTGTCAATTTAAGTATTCACCGAGTTCCCTTCAGGAAAACTCAAATGATGTATCAGACGAAATTGTCCAGGTTCCTTTTTAGGAACAAAACCTATAGGGCTTAAATGAAGATTTGGAAATGGTTTAAGCTTAAAAGGGCCTTTAATACGACCATATGCCAATTCTTTCTCAAGTTTTAGGGACACTAATGTAGGACTTTCAACACAAGATTTAAGGTTTGCGCAAGATGTACTAGCATGTGCACCTGTGAAACCTAATCTAAACCCATTTGTGAAAACCTGAATGATGTAGTTTGCTAGTGGGTAACCTTTCAAATAAGGGCTCAATCTATCGACCTTAACTGGTGTGGTTGGCGTTTGGACGTCTTGTTTGGAAGCTCTGATCACTCTGGGGCCTTGAGGGGGCTTGACCTCTGCTAGAACAGTTGAATGCGCAATGGTTGCCTTTACAGTATCCACAGACATGAGGTTGGGAACGGTTGCTGGAATTGCAACCTGACTTTTTATTGAAATTCCAGCATGTGTTGGAAAGAAACCGTTTGTATTTGCCATTAGTTGGCTTTTGCCCACGAAAGGGCTGGGTCTGATTTATAGCCGGTGAAAATGCGGTACAAGCTTTTAACCAGAACTCCGTATGTAGTGTATCCCATGGCATCGGCTGGGACACCCTAGCAGAGCGAAACTGTGTGTCGTAGAACAAAAAGGCGAGTCCTGGACGACGGTAAGCAATATCCCGAACAATTTCCATGTATTTCAACAGACTTGCTGTTTCAAAGGGAAATTTTTGGGTGTAAACTGCAATAAACCTAATAAATGCCGATGTAATTTATTTTCCTCGACTTTACGTTTGGTGTAATTGACAAATTGGACTGAGTATCCATACGCAAAGAGAAGGAATTTTGGCTATGTGAAGGTTGCGTGGAAGATGGAAGAAGTTGTGCTATGTCTACATACTGATTATTCCATATCAACCTTTTAACTGTTTTGGAAATTTGTACCAAAATAGGAGTTGATATACGAGAGCTGTGTTGCATAGGCGTGCCATTACCTGTTAAGAAGTTCACGTGATTAGTTTCCGGAAAAAGAGAGTCCTCACTGTCCGAATCAGCCAATTGAAGGGCGCTGGACGATGACGTTGGTGGTTGGGCATCTACAGTAGGCGGAATGTTAATGCTATTTATCTTCGACATCTGTAACTTGGGATGTCCTCCTGTGTATGAAGTATGTGAGACAGATTCGAAGTCGCTCTCATCTGAGCTCTCGTGTCTCAACTCGACCACATGTGTATTCGTGGCCAGACCAAGTCTTGCCACTGTTTGTTTTCCTTTTTTGGAATTGGCCCCATACGCTCCTTTTAGTAACGGCGGACGTGCCGTTTTCGATTTAGCAATAGCAGGTCTCGACTTGTCTTTGCTACTCACACCATTAAATCCGGATTTTCCCTTTCTATTTGTTTGACCTCTCGCTTTAGTCTTCATCGTGTCTTTAAGACAAGCGAAAAATGCTCTTAACCGAAGTTAACAAGTCAGTGTAATTTTGTGCAGCTAGATGCAAATATAAATAGAATCTCAAGTACTGTGACGTATAAAATTAGAGCAATCTGATTGGTCAATTTTGACAAAACAAGCTGCGTTCTTTTAGTGTGATACAGTAAACGTAAACAAACAGAACCCTTAATCGAACACTCCCAATCCATAAAGTATTTTATGTTTCCATAAAATCTTATACAAACTTTAATGAAACGAGCATACATAAAAGTCCAATACATTAAACAAATCTCCGTTGTAACTTTACGACTAGAAAGAAAAAGAAATGAAAAATGGATGTCGCTAAGCGTGAAGTCATAAATGAAACATATATGTACATACTTTAATGTAACAACCCTACATAAAAGACCAAGACATTAATTAAAAATCCCAAAGCCTTGCCGATGAGCTAAACGTATCTGTATTATTGCAAATAACTTAAAGTTTTCGACTCTCCATTATTGAAAGAGTTTACAGGCGGCATTTCAAAATGTAATGAAATTGGAATGTCATCTTCTGATAGAGTAAGACCATTGAGGGAAAATGAGAAATAGCTTGTCACGAGCAAGGGAGCTTATATAATGGATTCGTTTAACTATTTTACGAAAGTATAGACACGTTGTTCCTGCTTCACAATTGAACGACAAAGAACAGACACTCTATAATATTCTAACCGATAAATAGACTTGTGAAAACGTCTGAAGAATGCTTGCCGTCTTGGAATTAGAAAGGCTATTTGAGTTCGACAACTAGCCATGGTGAGGCAACAAATGAAGCTCTGTCTTGTATTCATATCATAATCTGACGAAAACATGTTGTTGTTTAGGTCACGCATGAACCACACAGAACACAATCTCTCTGACGGTAATAATGAAAACACCGAAATTAAGATACAAAGAGAACCTGATGCCCCACACAAAGCACCTTTTATAGAAGGTAAATATTTTGTTTATGAAAGTGCCACCCTATTGAAAGGGCCAGTCAGTTTGGCTTATAAGACACTTTTTCACTGCTTATACCAGGTACCTTCCGACTTCTATCACTTTGCCAGGCGCCAAGAGGATATAAGTCGGTAATCATTAAATTTAACTAGCTTGCGACTCACGAACCGGCCATTTTATTGATAAATATTGTTATTTTTTTAGTATAACTTACAATTATTCCATCAGCATCTTACTTACCAACCAATTCTAACGATTAACCAATGTAACCATTGCCTACATAGAAATCATTGTAGCCGGCATAGCCTCCCAGAGGATATCTCATGTACGGTGTATAACCTCTGTGTCCTTGGTAACGTCTATACCCTTGGTAACCACCATATCCATGGTTACCTACTAAGCCCGAGTATCCAGAATACCCAGAATACCTGTTGTTTGCTCCGGAACTCGTGAACGGACTGGCTTATGCATTCCCTAACATCGCAACTAGGATTAAAAAGAGGTACGCCTTCATTGTCGGTTTCTGGAAAAGAAATGTTTGGTATCCTATAATCAAAGTGTACACAGAGTGCATACACAGTAAAAGTTGCGAGTTCTAGTAAAGTTGACAAATTAATAACGAATAACCTTTTCTTGCCTTCGTCAGATTACTTCGGTCATTCTTGTCATACATCGGTATTGGCCGGAACTACTCGCTTTAAACCGAATTGTTCCGTCCCGACCGATGTATACCAAGAGAGAACGAAGTAATCTTACGAAATAAAATGAGTTTCAGAATCGAGAATTATGGGTATTCTACCGTAACATTCTATCCAAGAATAAGTTGGGCTGTAGTAACTTCAAAGAATGCTTTTAGACGTGTAAAAATTATGAGGTTTGTTTTCAAATAGCAATTGCAACGGTTTCGTTTTGAATTGCCATGGAAAGTTTCGAAAACGTCATTGACAATAAGATCGAATGCCAATGTTTCACTCTAAAATGTTGTCGTTTTAGCTTGATAACATGGAGCACACTTGACCTTTTCAAACCAGTGTCCCTCTTTTCTACAAAGCACGCCTCGGAAATTTTCCTTGGTTCGCAAATGTGAAAAATATGTTTAATTATTGAACGAACAATTTCTTTAGGTCTTTTATTTTAATCCTTGATCCAACAATTTCTGAAAAGAAAAGGACTTTGAAATATCGATACTAAATATAGAAGGCGTTATAAAATCATGACCATATGGTGTTCTGCGACGTAACATTTTGAAACTCTATCATGTAACTCGATTTACACAGGTAAGGACGTTCTAAGTTGTATTTTCTGTCCACTTCATCTGCGTATACAATTGTAATATTGTAATATTGAAGATAGTATGGTCATTTTGACAGTTCTGCCCAAAACGGCTACCATGGAAACCGTCATTTAAAATAAATCGTCGACCCGCTTTTTCTTTTCTTTTTTGAATTCACAATACAATTTTAATCAACATATCAGGATTTAAGAAATTTCTATAATAGGGTTATGTTCTTATAAAACTGTAGACATGTCTTAAACAAAATGTTTTTGAGATAAATCTGCTTTTAAAAAACGGTCGTTCATCGTGCACATGTATATTGATAAACAGAAACAAAGGCTTAATTTAGATAAATGCAGCAGGGCTGCTTAACTAATTTCTATTTTGTTTGGGTAGTTTTAAGAAACCGTAAACCTATGTTCCATTTTAAGATGATTGTTCACATCAACCGCATTCTAAATCATTATTTACTCCTAAACTTTAGATGTTCGTCTTAACATTTGATGATTGAAAAAGGAAGAAACATGTCTATTGATAGAGAAAACAAATTCTGCCAGATGTGTAAAGCTGAAACATTTCTTTTCTTTCAGTATGAAACAGACGAAGAACTTCATAAAACATGCAGGTATTTCGATAGTTCTTGGTTAAGAAACGTAATTCAATTCTAGGAAATACGTGTGCTGGACAAATATTTGTCCTCTTTTTATTTAAACTTTCAAAGAAAACTAATGAGCAGTTCACCAGGGTAACGTTTTACTAAACAGTTTACACTTAAAACAACAATTCCTCTTATTTCAATATTGGACGAAGCAATATTTCAAAGTGGCACATCATTGGAATCGTCTCTCCGAGACGCTTCCAATGAAGTGCCACATTGCAACATTGTACGTTCATTGAAGATACTACCCAAGTTTATCAATTATGACTTACGCAAACATTTTCCGTAAGTTGTTTAGTAAAACGGGCCCCAGGACTGGAAGAGTATTTGAATAAAAAAGAAAAAATAGCAGTAGTCTTGCTAGTTTACAAATGACGCTACACCTACATTCAAATGAAATTAAATTAAAAACCACATACGTACAAAGAAATCTTGTTTAATTGTAGTTAACACAATTTTAGTACCACCAAATGAAGTTCAGGAAATGAAATATGCAATCATCATGGTATGTATACGCCAAACCCTTGAGACCGATTGTGAAAATAGCCGTTGTCTATTCATACAAACCGGTACGAATCTATAATTGCTAGGAAATAGACAACTTATCTTTACACAAATGGCTATAGTGGATCGATAAAGTCGGTCCCCATATTGGCTAATGAAATGAGTATTAACAAAGAAACAAAATAAATAAATAAAAAGATAAATGAAACATTACCTAGCTCTGCGTCTATATGTCGATATTATTCTGGTGACAATACGCCGATGCTACAGCCAGTATTTATACAGACTGAGTGCTCATATGTCATGGCTGTTTTTCCATAAAGGCAAAAACATTGCATTATTTATTAGATGCGTTACCACAGATCTAACCAAACATAAAAATACCCATTGAAGTCATAAAAGAGCCATTATTACAAAAAGGAATGTCCTCTTTGTTCTTGTTTACGAATAGTCCTCGTACACTGTTTTGCCTGTTTCAAGCTTGGTTTTGTTTCTTAAAAATATGATGCATCTAAACAAAACACTGATAAATAACAATTAAACATTTTCTTTATGTTGTTTTGTTGCACTTTAAGCTATTATGGATACAGATTATGTCAGCCTTTGCTTCTGAATAGGTATATCATTAATATCAAAAACATTTAAAATAAATGCTGATGACGTCAGGCGAATTTCCTTTAACGTTAATATCTTTAATTTTGCAAGTAAAACAAGACCTTTCAAGTCCACCTCCGCCTAAAAACCATGCAAAACCTGCAGAAAGTGATTTATCGTATGACACAAAATCTAACTAATTTGTGTTTTTATGATAAATAACACCTTAAAGGTAAGCAAACAAAGATCTTTTCTTCAAAAATTAGATTTTGGTGGATTTTTGAAGCGTTTAAAAAAAATGGCTTTTTGGTGAATTCAAAAGGATTTATGTAGGAAAATTCAGGTCGATTTTTCTCCCAAGACCAACCTCGTTCATCACAAAATATGCTTTCATTGGATATATACGGTAATGATCTATTGGTCTCTGTATACCCGGGGTTTCATGGATTACTTCCCCACAAGGGAGGTAGTAATCAATATCATATCTTTTCCAAAAACATCTAGTACTTCAAACGTAATGTTATTATCATCTAAAAATTGCTTATATTCAATTATCATACAAATCAAAATCAAAATCACTTATTTTTTCTCTTTTTATCAATAGTTGTTCACTTGTCAATTTATTTACAAATGACTCCCTTAGCAACAACAACAACAGCAAAAATGGCGTGTTTTGAAGTTTGTTGTCCGTGTACATTGTTGAAGGCAGTATTGTTTAAAAAGTAATCTCCTATTGATATTGATGGAATTGAAAAAGATGACACAAGGGCTTCAGTTTTGTTTATGTTAACAAAGTGTAGGAAATGTTTTATAGTGCAATGTCATAGTGCTTTAGACTGATAGAAAAGTTGAAGGACGGAGCCTCAATATGACAGATTGTTTTCCTTGTCTCATAATGACTTAATTATCCTAAAAGACAGCTACAAAGGAGAAAGGTAAGAGAACTCTTTAAATGATATTCTATTTAATGGCTTGATTTCTTTATCTGATGTAATTGAAATATCTTCATTTCTTTGTGATGGTTGGGGTAATAATGTATTCTGCATACTGTTAAAGAGTGTTTTATTCCATTTCTAAAAATCATTTCTTTAAAAAAGATCATTAAGGAAAATTGTGGGCGACATTGGTGCAGGGGTAATACAGAGGGTTCCGGGTTCGAATCGCTGTCAGGCGGGGTGAAAATTTCCGGGGCTAACCCACAAATCGGCGCGATTACTGGTTAAGTATCCAGGAAGCAATCATCGAGAGTGGCTTTGAACAAGCTTCAATTAGCTTCCTTCACAATCAATATAAAGCAAATACGGTGAAAAAAAAGAAGACATTTCACAAAAAAAAGCATTGTGCATGCTTATAGTTCCCATCAGTATCAGTTACAAAAACACATATGGTCAATCGATCAGAAGAAACTTAAATTTAGATGAAAATAAGCTACCTCTTGAAGTAATATGTAAAGTATTTTGCTCATATTGTGTTGCTATGTTCAGAATTATTCACCTGTCGTATATTAATAAATATGTCATATTATATTTCGAGATCATTTCCTTTAAATAATGTTCATAACTTAATTCTTAAGCCAAATTGTCAAACTAAGGATTTCCTCATTCATGTTTGTCTTGTTCTATTTGGATTTAACATTATGTCAACAGTTTTTCAGTTATATTGGGATACCCGACTCATCATTGATGCAATTTGATGGAGGGAGACCCCTTACTTTGCCTTTACCTATCAGGCCCGGTCAAGATGAATAAAACCATCTCCAATTCCATTACTCGGCGAGAGTCAAGCACTCATGAGAATTCAAATATATGGCTACCACAATTTTAACAGATATGTAGAGGGTTTTGTAATTTAAGAGGCTTAGAGCAAATATTCCTTTTCACAATAATTCTATCTTTATAGGAAAAGTCTATGTACTAGTTGTTTGTTAATGTATAAAAAAGAACTTATCTGCTTTATGAGATGCAATATAGTTTGATTGTAACTAACTTTGTTTTCTGATTTCTTTAGGGTTGTTCCCAAGTGGCTCCATGAACATATCATCGACAAGCAATGGTCAGACCCTCCGTTGATGATAGAAAGGCGTTCCTTATATTACAGTCAACTAGACTTAGATGGCTGTTTGTGCAGGTGGTTGAGTATTTATTACAAGTTATTTCAATTATAAAGTATTTTGAAAAATTGAATGATCCATAACATCATAAACCTGAGGAATTCTTGTTAACACCTAATAATAAGGGTCCTGATTGGTTTTGTTGTCAAGGTGCTGGTGTTAGTACTTGGGCATCCTTGTTCAAGACCCAATGTTAGCTAGATCCCTTGCCTAACTCTAATGAACTCAGGTGAGCTGTAACGTGACTGAAAAGTTGCTGACACAATATATTTCCCCATATAAACAAACAAACAAACAAACCACTTAACAATGATGATTGTATGAAATGCTGTGTAAGAATTGTAAGAATTTCTGAATTCATATCTACAGTCATAACAAATAAAGCCATATTTGATTTATCCCAGTTGGTTTTGAAGACAATCATGCAGGCCATCTTTTGAATTACACAATGTACTAAGATTATTTGAAATTATTCAGCACATGTCTTCCCTTAACTGGGTCTGGATTATATTATTGATCTCATATTGACCTACTTATTTACCCATCCCTTTTTTTATCTTATTCGGAAATAACTTGTGTGAAAGACAAGACAAACCAACCATGATGCTCATAAGAAGACATCTATTACAGAAATCAGCACTAATGAGAAGTTTACTATGATGTGGTCTATCTTATATACACTGATAGCTTGATATTTCAATCTTACAATTCAATGTTATTTCATGAAGATTGGTTGGCTGGTCCAAATTTGAAGTAACAACAATTTTAAAGTATAAAACATGCAGTTTTTGTGTCATATTTTGAAGATTTTGTGATTTAATCAGATTGTTCTTTTGTTTCAATAGTGTCGTAGGTCTTCTGCTTTTAGAATATTGAAATAAATATAACCTGTTGTGCAAGAAAATTAAATCAAAATGATTTCTTCAAAGATGTTGCTGTAATTTCCAAAATGAATATCAAAGATTTTTTATTTTGGCAAATTAAAGCAAAGTTATTGCCCCTTTTATTTACATATTATTGGAAAAGGTTCAACCAGGAAGGTCTTTTTTTTCATGTTTCCATAGCAACAGAATTGTATTGCACTATATCATTTGGAGTTGTCTAACATAAGCTCACTTATCAATCTTATAAAGAGTTCAAATGCATTTTGTGAAAAGTCCAGATAGCTTTACTTGAGTGAAAAATATTGAATCACAGTCGCTCAAATTTTTCAGTTGATGCTTTCTACAGTACTTGTTTTTTATGAGTTGTGATCAGATATGAAACGCACTTCTCTATTTTTTCTTTTTTTTTGGGGGGGGGGGGTTTGAACATATATTTTTTGTCTTTATGTTTGTTGCATTTCTGAGTAAGGTGCATCAAGAGAGATAAATCAAGACAAAATATGCCATTTTTTTATTATTTCATCTTTTTGGTTTCCATACCAACACATTTCAAAGATTTTCTCAAGTTGTCAACCTTTTTATATGTTCATGTATCATTCTTTTGGTATTAAAACTTTGTTTACCAAATAAAGATTGCATTGTGTTGCCTTTTATAGTTAAAATAGAATGGTTTGAGGTGGAATGACTATTTCTATTCTTGTTGCTAGGGTACTTATTCCTTTTTGAGATATCTCAACAAAGAGGAAAAAACACGCGGATTTTTTACATGGTTTTGATAGAGGAGATATCCCTTTTCTGTTCTGATCATATGAGTTTTCTGTATAAGGTTGGTCTTGAGAGAAAATCTAAAATATATCAATTTTCCAAATATACTTAAAAATAAAAAAAAATGCAAAACCAGATGAATCTTGAAATGATCTCTGTAAAAAAGTATAAAGTAGAGCAGCAACATCTATTGAGATTTCTTTCCACAAAATGATATTCTTGGAAACTGTTATAGCAAGTTAATCTATTTCCTACATTTTGTGTATTCATTTTCAATGTGAAAATGACCAAACATCCCTAATTTTTTGCCATTTCTTGCCAATAAATGGCCAAAAATTAAATCTCATGTTGCCATGGCAACTGTCAGAAATAAAGAACTGAAGAAATATTCAGCCAAACATAGTTTGATCACAAGTGCTATACATCTGGCTAAAAATTTTGCAATTCTGTCACCATGGATAAATCACGTTCTGCATGGTTCTTAGAAATAGCTTTACTTAAGACATCAATTTCATAGCAATTTCATTTTAAAATGACAGGCCAATAGTGGAACCTCAACATTGGTGTGTGACGTTTGAAGGGGACACGCTTTTATTCTAAACCAAATATAATTATTCGGTTATTATTTTAGGCTTTCGAAATACATCTCGTGTATAAGGGTTATCAATAGTGTGCTTCATTTGTCAAGGATAATAACACGTTTCCTGGGAGCGTCTAGGTCAAGTAGTCCAATGTATATATGTTACAGGGAAACTGTGAAATCAGGAAACAGACATGGGCGGGAAAAGCGCAAAACTCACCGTGGATGACAATGTGAAGAAGATGATGAATGCAATGTCTAGCTGGCAGTCAGGGGAAAACACAGGAAAGTTTTACCACCTGGAGGGCAAAGAGATGCCCTGGTGATATGTTAGAGAGATATAGACAATATTTCAGCAAGGGTTCTCATGTATTTGCATATAATGGGTAGAATCTAATTTAAAGAGATTATTTACATAATAGGCTTCATCTTAAGACTGTTAAAAAGACTACCAAACAACAAATTTTCGACTAACCCAAATTGAAAGAGTTTGCAGACGACATTTCAAAATGTGCTGAAATTTGAAATAATCATATGATAGGACAGAAAACATCGTGGCGAAAAGAAAAATTGCTCTTCTCGAGCAATTTCTCCTTTTCCCACAATGTTTTTGAGAGTTGTCTGCAACAAAGTGGTTAAATGTTGTTTGGTAATGGGTTAAACACTTCAAATGATGTGTCACATGACAATATTGCGTTTTCATTTAATTAAGATACTATCCATGTTTATTAATCTTGACTTACTCAAATATTTTCCTCAAATCGTTTAGTAAAACATTAACATGAACTTAAGCATGTTGATAACAGGTGGTCAGTTATGTTTACGTGGACTGTTACCATAGTTTTAGGCAATTAACTCATTCATCAAACAATCATATGGATGCAAATGAAACCTTCCAATGTGATACTTAAGATTGTTTTAAAGAGGGAAACTATTGTTAAAGGACTTTTCTTTGGGTATGAAAATGAAATAATGCTTGAATCTATATCTCCTTTTTACGATAATGAATTGGAAAATGCATCTATAGCAGTCATGCATTGTTCCTATAAAGTATGGATAAAAGTTGAGTTGATTGTTAGTAAGATGATTGGTTTGTTTCCCCATATGAGATTCGGGACTGATCCAAATTGAACAGACCAGAAGACAACACTTGTCATGTCACAAACGTGATATTTCCTTTGGGAAGCTAAAGACTTTTGAAAGAAATGTCACCAAAAAGTAAATGTTCACAACAAATAATTCTCCTTATGCCAATGGTTTCTTTCCTTTATCACAAACAAAATTTTACTTTTTACAATGAATAAATCTGCTGTTATTTTTATTTTTGATTGGGCACAAGATATCGTCAAAAATGTACAGGGATAAGTATTTAAAAATATTCATGCAATTTGTAATTATTGTTAGCTCTATATGTCAACACAAACATTTGATTTGAATTCTAAAATTGTTTTTATTCATTTCTTGTTTACTTGTTATGTTCGTGACGTCATCAGCAATCTCTCATCAATATTTTTAATATTTATGATATATCTTTAAAAAAGCGATGGCTTACCTGATTTTGCAATAATACATATAAGAGAAAATGTTTTATTTGTTATTTAGCAGGGTTTTGTTTAGATGCGTCATATTTTCATGAAACAAAAACATTCACTTACCATGCAGATTTAAACAGACGCAATTCGAATATAGGACAAAAAAGGAATATTTCATCTTGATCGGGAGCTCTTCACATTTTCTTTTCATAACAAAACATTTTCAACATTCCCAAAGTAAAAGTGTTTGGATCGACAGATGAAATGAAAATTCTTTATTATTTCCGAAATTGTTAAATACTTATTTTGTTGAAAGTAGTTGCGATTAAAGGTTTTAACAAAAGTCAGATTTACTAGTGTCATCAAGTTACATGACATAACATAAACATAACATAACATAATTTTATAAAAACCTAGGCACATAGGCCCATAGTTCAAACACGTTTACAATTACATGCATGAACATAAATAAACAATATAAATATTAAGTAAATCACATACAAATTAGAATATATATGAGATGGATAAAATGATCCGTACATATTCGAATGAGAGTGGACGAAAAAGACCTTACATCCAAGTAATAAATAAAACTAACTATTCTGTCTAGACATAAATGTGTTTCTTTCTTGGAAAGTATTTTTACAAAAAAGGCCAAGGTTAGACAGAGTTTGATTATCAGAAGAGTTGAGTAGATCAGTAAATTTAAAAACATTTGGTCGTTCTAAGTATCTAGTTTCAATATAATCATCTCGTGTTCTCTTAAAATAAGGACATATTATAACAAAATAATATTCATCTTCAATGTCATTCAAATTACATAATTCACATTTTCTATTACTTCTTTTTATTCCTCTGTGACGACCACTTTCTATCATCAGATTGTGTGAAGATAGCCTTAACTTCGCTACTTTGTTTCTTATTGACCTTTTCCCAATAATATCGAGGTACTTTGCCCTTGAAAAATATTTTTTAAAAATTCTATACAGGATCAAAGAAGAGTATTGTTTAATACCTGTTTGCCACTGAGCGATATATAAATCCCTTAATCTATTTGTCAGTAATGGTATGAATACATTTATTGAAACTGATTCCGGAAATAACCAAATTTCTGCAAATCCAGACGATTGCAAAAAAGCTTTCACTTTATTGGACCATTTTTTAATACTTGAGTTTGTATCGATTTGTTTACGTTGAAACTCAACTATTCCTGAAAGAAAACAGTTAGAAGATTTAACGCTGTGTAGCTTAAGCCAATATTTAACAATTCTGATTTGTCTTGTGATAAAAAGTAGGAATCTTCCTAATTCTGAGTAAATTGCTAATGAGTTAGTAGACATTTTGTTATTCAGCATCCATTTACAAAACTTTCGACGAATGTGTTCAATATTTTCAGCCATATTAAAACCCCATGATTCACAATTATAGTTAAGGATAGATGCTACATATGTATTAAACAAGTTAAACATAATGTTTATTGGTATTTCCATATCTCTAGTAATGTTGAGAAGGGAGCACATTGCTCGTAAACCCTTTCCAGCTAGTGTTTTGGTGGCGTGCACAAATGACCCACCACTGGAGAAGACGACACCAAGATATTTAAATTGACTGACAATTTCTCTCCCTTGATGAACCATTTGCACTCGCCTCCAAGTTGTCCCTTTACGAAATACGACGATTTTAGTTTTACCGGTGTTTATTGGTAAATTCCATTTGAGACAATATTCATGTAGATTTCTAAAGATTTTTGCAAATTGGCCGCTGAATCTGCTGAAACATGAAGCTCAGAGGCCCGTCAAATGGTAGCACTTTCAATGGTAACAAACAATACATTCCTCTACGAAAGCAACTATTTCGTAATTCCTAATTGATCCAATTTGTGCAATCTTAAGATCTCCATTAAAGGAATTGTTAAGAAGGCGTTCAAATACATATTAACAAATATGACACCATTACAGTCATACATTTAGTGGAATTTTGCCGTTTTACAATGTGGTTATACTACTTAAACAGTTTTTGAATTGTCATCAGATACACAGCGACAGAAAACAGAAACATCACGGGAAAAAACTAGCTATGCTTATCAACGAAGGACAGACGCAACACCTAACTGTCCTTTAGGATAAGGTTTATTTTCGCAAAACGTTGAATTGAAAAAAGAAATGTTTCGTGGATGCCCGAAATTACCGGGGGTCTTATGCGAGCTCAATATACGTGGCAACAACGTCAATGGGCATTTTTAATTTTTGTTTTAATTGATCTATGCTAACGCTTCTAATAAATCATGCTTTGTTTTTGTCTTGATTGAAAAAAAGAGCCATGACATATGAGCATCCAAACTGTATAAATACAGGCCGTACCATCGGCATATTGTCAACAAGATAAAACCGAGAAAATATAGACTCAAAGTAAGGTAAGGTTTTATTTATCTATTTATTTATTACGTTTATTAAGTAAATCCGGGGACATACTATCGATCCACTACAGCCATTTGCGTGACGATAATTTGTCTCTTATTTCCTAGCAATTATAGTTTTCGTACAGGTTTGTATGAACAGAACACAATCATTTTCACACTCACTTTCCAAGGGTTTGGCGTATGTCTACCATGGCGATTTCACATCTCAATGTAGTTCATATGGTAGATTTTAATACAATTAAACTCGATTTTTGTATATATTTGTTGAGCTATCTAAACTACCATTGCAATTATTTTGATTAGGTTTTTATATTTATATTTCAGTTGAATTTAGTTTTAAAGTTATTTGACAACTAGCAATACGCTATATTGTTTTTTTTTTCTTTTGGATTTCCAGTCTCTAATGGTATGAAAGAAATGAAAATCAGTGAGGCAGCCGTTCCGCTTTTTTGTAAATCAAGCTGTGTTTCCATGCATCAATATACAAGAAAAGGTAGCCACCTTTCCAAAGCCAGAATGTCGCCCAAACAAACTGTTTGAATCGATTTAAAAGTATGATAGATCTTCAAATTGAAACCTCAAGGAACACAACATGATCATGACTTAATAATAATAATAATAATAATAATAATAATAATAATAATAATAATAATAATAATAATAATAATAATAATAATAATAATAATAATAATAAATGATAATAATAAAGACATTATTTAACGAGGAAACCTATTTGACAATTTAAACTGACAATTTTACAATATTTCAAAGTCCTATCTTCAGAAATATTGCTCGGTCAATAATTACATATGAGACATAAGGAAGATTACCGAGTCGCGCTCGGTATACGGGAGGAACAGGGGCGCCTGTTTGAATAGGTCACATGTACACACAAATTATGAAGCTAGAAACACAACTCAAAGTGTGACCCTGATATACCATTTCGTTGGTTTCATATGTTTACCGAAATTTCGCTCGCAATTTTGAACAGGCATCGTTATATGCAGTAGTAGATGATTAAAACAAACCATATCATGTTTAGACTACTAAAAGCTTTATTCGAAACAGTCACCGCCCCACGTTCTCTTTAAAAGGATATAAATGTATTTCGATTTTAGTTTCAATTTTACTCCAACGTTTTTCCTCTATATCACAGGGAGAAAGATCATAAGAAAAATCGGCTGGTTCTATTCTCAACGATCTATTCCCAATGAACCAAATTCGAAAAAAATATCGCGTGTCATCGCAGATTTCTCCGGATTGACTGGACCGATCTTCTTGAGAGAGGTATCGTTGGACGCAGAAATCATTTGGCTATGCGGAACATATAGTGAATTGACAGACTAGCCATCATATAAAGAATTACGGACTGATAAGCGCGGAACGTCAGAACTGGTTTCTCTTTGAAGTTGTTTCCCTTATGTATATATAGTGTTAATAAAGGTCTATCATGATCTTTCTCCCTGTGCTCTATATCAGCTCTTTATTCACTTTAATTACCAGTCTATAAACATGCCTTTCTTTTCCAGACACCCACAATGAAGGCATACTTTGTTTTGTTCGTGGTCGCTACATTAGGGATGGCAATAGCTAGTCCAGCATGGAGTTCTGGAGTTCGAACCAACAGCAGATACCCGTTTGGCTATTTAGGATACCTGGGATACGGAAGTAACCAAATTTACGGCGGTTACTTAGGATACAGACGTAACCAACGTTTCCGAGGTTTCACACCGTACAGGGGATTCCATCGAGGAGGCTATGGGGGCTACAATGGTTACTAAGGAACCAACAATGGGACCACCGATTGCCGTTGCCGACACTATTACGATGATGAGCGTATTTTTGACAGTTTCCGGAGGGTAGATGGAAATGATTGACGAGCTAATTCTAGAGAAAATGTATTTTAGACCAATACAACTCATCACAAGTTGTTTCATGTTGGGTTTTTCCTTCTTTCCTTTGTTTTGTTTTTGGGGTACGTGCGCCCTTCCAGGGAAACATTGGCGTTTATTTTAAACAAATATATATATATATAAAGATGTGTTGGTGAGGCTCAGTTCATTTATACACCTGTATTTCCTTTGTTTTAACTTATACAACACATTCTACCCTCCCTTTAATAACTCGTTTTTTAGAATATAAAATCCACTTTCGCACCTTGGTAAAATCGGACCCACAATAGCGCAGTGGATAGAGTGGCCTTTTCATAATCCATTGTTCCAGGCAACAACTGTCTGTAGCCGTTGGTCTGAATCCTACAACTGGGAACTCACGATTTGCCTTTTTTTCTTTTCCCCTTTAAACATTCATTTTGTTTAAGTTTTTATTGAGTATAAATATTAAGCTATCTCAATTTATCGTGAAAACTTCATATTTATCTTTCAAAACAGTTTCTACCCAAAACAACGAGACATTCTACAATTATTGCTATATATTTGTTTTCGGTCTTTGCTGTGAACATAATACTAGTAAAACGGTCCACTGAATAGTTCTGTCCTTGCCAGAAGCAAAGTTTGATTCTATTTCCCTCACGACTACATGCGGAATAATCTTGTGCTGGCTTGTCATGCAGAAGTTCAAATAACCCTTTCAAAAACAACAATTTTTGACTGACACAAATTGAAAGAATTTGCAGACGACATTTCAAAATGTGATGAAATTTGAACAATATTCTTCAGAAAGAGCAGAAAACCTTGTGGGAAAAGGTAAAAATTGCTCATTACAAGCAATTTCTCCTTTTCCCACAATGTTTTCTAAAGTCGCCTGCAACAATGTCGTCAAATGTCGTTATTGTTTGGGAAAGGGATAGTCTAGGTGATATCTGATTGAGAGAGGAGATCAGTTTAATCTTCCTTCCCCTTCTCTTCTTTTTCGCCCACTGCAACTCCTTTTTACGTGCTATTTCAGATTCAAATATAATTGTTATTTTGTCATATTTAGAAAACATTACATATATGATGTAAAAGTTATTGTAATCTATTTGAATTGAATAAATGGGTTGTTGTATGACATTTCAAAAAAGAAATCTCTCTCGAAACAAAATAAACAAAAAAAAGCCTAAAAAGCCAACACAAAACATCTAATCATAAATTGTATTGGTCTTTCCTATGTTATGTTTTACATAAACTCCTCAATCTTCCTTTTCCTTGAACCCTTCGGAAACTGCCAAAAAAAGGATCATCTTCGAAAAGGTGACGACCACGGTAACCGTTCCTTCCATAGTAACCACTGGTTCCTTAGTAACTATTGTTGCCACCATATCCTCTTCGGGAATAACCCATGTACGGTGTGTAACCTCCGTATCCTTGGTAACGTCTGTGTCCTTGGTAACCACCGTACCCTTGGTAACGTCTGGATTCTTGATAGACCCCGTATCCTTGGTAGACCCCGTATTCCTGGTAAACCACATACCCTAGGTAACCTGAATGCCTAGAAGGGTATATGCCGTATTGCCATCCTCCAGAAATTGTAAAGGGGCTAGCTATTGTCATCGCTAAAAACGTCGCCACTAACAATAGAATGGTACAGGCCTTCATGGTCGATGGCTGGAAAAATAATTAATGTTTATCAAACTCTTATTAAATAAACATTACATTTTTTGTATATGTCCAACCAGAGACATAGATAACAGAGATTGGCAACTCCTTCTTTACCTATAGCCGGTTTCTGCGATATCTCGCATGACGCGTTATTTAGCGAGACCTTTCGAGATCTGTCTATCGACGCTATTTTCAACTAAACGCGAAATAGGCAACACACATTTAAGCGTGTTTTAAGTCATAATAAAATTATTTTCTTACCGAATTTACTATATTGTTATTGTTAGAAAGTTTCTCCATCCAACAAGACCGATCAGCAAGCGATTATCAAAGAAATAAACATGGCAAACTGCGACAAACTTGATTGAATTGTTCGCAATTTCGTGGTTTTGTGCTATAAACGTGATAATTGAGTAGTTTTAGATTCAAACTGTTCTAAAGGAGGGTTTTTCAAACATTTCCAATTCATGTCCATTTTAAAGAGAGGGTCTGTTTTTCTACATTTCCAAATTTTCAATTTGATAATCCTTGTCATTTAGAAGTTATTCCGTACTGAATATGTCCCTTTTACGACCCTAATGAGTTTAACCATCTTGATTTACAAGCAAAAATTAACAAAGTTGTGCACAGTAAAACTAAAAAACAATGCACTGGATCATATCATACTTGACATTTTCCTGAAGTGTTATTTTTGTTTTATGGTTGCCCGCATTTTTAAAGTAATACTCGCTTCCATAACGAAGTTATGCCAGGTTTACTTAACCACACAAGCATGATCATGATTTCGGCCATTTTATTTTCAACCAAAATATTTCATACTTGTACAAAGTAAAATGTTTTAATGGAAGTTTATTCAAACATTTCTGATTTATGTCCATTTTAATGGGTTAATATGATTTTGTCGATTTCCAAATTTTCTGTCTAATATTCTTTGTCAATTAGAAGTTATTGCGTACTAAATATATCCCATTTACTACCTTAATGAGTTCAGCCATCTTGATTTCCAACCAAAAATTAACAAAGTTGTGCACAGTAAAACTAAAAAACTATGCACTGGATCATATCATACTTGACATTTTCCTGAAGTGTTATTTTTGTTTTATGGTTGCCCGCATTTTTAAAGTAATACTCGCTTCCATAACGAAGTTATACCAGGTTTACTTAACCGCACAAGCATAATGGTGATTTCGGCCATTTTATTTTCAACCAAAATATTTCATACTTGTACAAAGTAAAATGTTTTAATGGAAGTTTATTCAAACATTTCTGATTTATGTCCATTTTAATGGGTTAATATGATTTTGTCGATTTCCAAATTTTCTGTCTAATATTCTTTGTCAATTAGAAGTTATTGCGTACTAAATATATCCCATTTACTACCTTAATGAGTTCAGCCATCTTGATTTCCAACCAAAAATTAACAAAGTTGTGCACAGTAAAACTAAAAAACAATGCACTGGATCATATCATACTTGACATTTTCCTGAAGTGTTATTTTTGTTTTATGGTTGCCCGCATTTTTAAAGTAATACTCGCTTCCATAACGAAGTTATACCAGGTTTACTTAACCGCACAAGCATAATGGTGATTTCGGCCATTTCATTTTCAACCAAAATATTTCATACTTGTACAAAGCAAAATGTTTAAATGGAGGTTTATTCAAACATTTCTGATTTATGTCCATTTTAATGTGTTAATATGATTTTGTAGATTTTCAAATTTTCAGTCTGATATTCTTTGTCAAATAGAAGTTATTGCGTACTAAATATATCCCATTTACTACCTTAATGAGTTCAGCCATCTTGATTTCCAACCAAAAATTAACAAAGTTGTGCACAGTAAAACTAAAAAACTATGCACTGGATCATATCATACTTGACATTTTCCTGAAGTGTTATTTTTGTTTTATGGTTGCCCGCATTTTTAAAGTAATATTCGCTTCCATAACGAAGTTATACCAGGTTTACTTAACCGCACAAGCATAATCGTGATTTTGGCCATTTCATTTTCAACCAAAATATTTCATACTTGTACAAAGTAAAATGTTTTAACAGAGGATTATTCAAACATTTCAGATTTATGTCCACTTTAGTGGGTTAATATGATTTTGTCGATTTCCAAATTTTTAGTCTGATAATTTCAGTCTTAATTCCGATCGCTTGCAAAAATGTCAAGTGAAATGTGTCATTTGAAGAACGAAGGGTGATAGAGTCAATCACGGTAGTGGACAATACAGGCTATGATTGTAAATTGCCACCCCATAAAATATGTAGTTTGATGTCATAAAACCTTTTGATGCTAGGGCGATTACACAAGAAGTGTGTGGCGCTAACCCTGTGTCCACTCTCTGACACCTCATTCAAATTTAATGGCCTAAAGATCCTGAAAACAAAATAGGGAGGATTTGTTCTGTTTAAAGCGTCTGTCTGGTTTTAAAAGTAGTGTGCTTTGACTTAATTTCTCGTTGAGAAATGATAATAAAAACGAAGGTGCAAGACACACTATTTGCTTTAGCTTAACATTCAAAAAGCTCACATTTTTTTTTTCTAAAATCATTTCGGTCAGCAGCATGATAAGACCAGACCCTTACGTGTTTAAGAACAATTATGTACTTATTGATTTACAATCAATATTAGAGGAATCTGCGGTAAAAGGTGTATTGAAAAACTGTGCACGTCAGTTTTTTCTTACGTGTCCTTTCGTTTACTAAAACCACTTTTACAAAAATTCTCATCATATGCATTTTAACATCATAAAATACTTTTAATTTTCTTAAATTGAAACATTTGGCTTGAAATAATGTCATGATGAAAAATGTGTTTTGTTTTGACAAAATGAGCACTGTAAACAGTTTTACGACACAGAATAAATGAAATGAAGTGAGAAAGCAATCTTTTAATATTGACGAAAACTATCATGTCTTAGTGGAAAGTTCATGCTTTGGTTATTAACTGCAACTAAATAGAGTCACTTGATTTATTACAAAATATTATTCAAACCTTTGCTTGAAAGACATTGTCGTTATAAGTACAATTCTGAATTGAATGGTAATCAAGCCTGTCATTGAAAAAGAGGCCTACTGGAACTTTTTGTTTTGTTTTTTAACATAAAATCAATTTAATAAAATCAAAATAAAACAAAATGTCCAGAAGTTGTTTC
This sequence comes from Cerastoderma edule, assembly GCA_947846245.1. Lineage (NCBI taxonomy): Eukaryota > Metazoa > Mollusca > Bivalvia > Cardiida > Cardiidae > Cerastoderma > Cerastoderma edule. The sequence continues at coordinate 43,189,940 of OX401405.1, read as the reverse complement.
AGATAACCAATCAGATAACCAAAACATAGCTATTTTACTGTAATAAAGAAGTATCAATTTCGCTTGACATCTCCCGTGACAACGGATAAACAGGTACGCACTTTCCTTATCTCGCAGAACCTCGCTGCACGCGAGAGTTTGGCGATAATTCCGGAGTTGCCAATCTCTGTTATCTATGTCTCTGGTCCAACGCAGTAAGTACATGGCCGAAGTCGAAAAATGTAAAAAGGTGATAAAGTCTAAATGCAACGGTAGGAAGATAACTGTGGACATTCCAATCACCCCTTATCTCAAGTATAGTTTCGTTCGATTGAAACATAAACATCGCACGAGAGCGCGATCGACTTTTGGGAATATTTCGCTAAAAAAAACAAAACGAAAAAAGCAACAAAGAAATAATAGAAATAAGAGCTCAATCCAAAAACTGGGACCTATTTGCCGAAATGTGAGTAACTCACACACCAACAGTTGTTTATAACAACCCTTATCACCTCGTATTGTGATAAAGGTTTTTCAATTTCTTCATTAAGCATGAAAACCATGTATTTTTTATTGAAAACTGTAAATGTCCATTCCCAGTTTTTAGCGTTTCGATGTTAAACTTGAAATAAATCAGATGGGGTTATCACGTGACCACTGCTTACGAAAAATGTCCAAACAAGATGGCCGCGTTACAAGTATTTTCATTATTTATTTTTTCAGCAGAATACTTTTGTTTTCAACTTTTTCATATACGCCATGTTCCGATCACCTACTTTCCGGTTCTGGTGGTTTATCATAACCGATGGTTTATAAGGGCGTTACGTCTAACACTCCGTAGAGAAATCGCAGTCGATCGGTGATGAATTTTAGTCATTAGCATTCCTCGGCTCGAAATTATCTGAGGGGTCTTGGAGCGAACAACACTGCCAATTTGGAAACAACATTCACCGGCTGTTGCGAAAATTTATCGACGGAACATGGCGTTTATAAAAAAGTGGCAAACAAAAGTACTCTGCTTAAAAAAATGCATAAACACCTACTCATTCACTGGCGCCGTTATTTGCAATTCTGTTTTATATGTCGTAAACATTGATCACATGATCACACTGTCAGTAAATAGTGTATCAAAAGTTTTCGGAACGATATTTCAATCACCTTGCCAGCATTACATGGTAGGAGTTTCGACACAATCAGCAGTCGGTGTCTAAAACACCAGTACCTTTTTGTATGATTTAGATGGACGGAATTGACAGATCGGTGTTTCAACTTTTGAGCCTCCTTACACCGTTTTAACTGCAATGTTTATCTGCTAAACATACATGCTTGGCGTTTAACACACGGCTATGATCGGCGTTGGAAAGCGTATATAATAATCAGTCCTCAAAGGATTTGAACCCATGAGCGTTGTGTTCAGATGATAACACTCTACCCCTGGACCTGCCTTTGTAATTGCCTAATCATCTTTATTTATCAAATTCGAGACAAATCATTAATGAACATTTATTTGGTAATTGTGTCTTTTATCTGTATCGCTGAATAAGAAATACTGTTAACATTGCGAATGGAAAATCAGTTTTTAATGACTCCCTCAGATTGAGATTTTAACATTTTAGAATAAATTGTCTTCTACCCTAAATAACAACATACATTCTCAAGGTTGCACTCGCCGCTTCGTACAAATATTGCTTAGAACGGCATTTGATCTATTTCAAACAAGCAATAGTCACAGTTTCAAATAGCTTTAGTTCTAATAAATAACGTTATCTCAATAAATCGAATAGAAGAAAGTCAGTGTTTAAAGCAAAATGGTTAATCTTCAACCCTCCGTATTAAATAACCACTCAATCTAAAAAGTGAAATCGTAAGAGATATTTGAATTAACTAAAAAAGGCCTGAAGCGTTAGTGGCACAATTGTACTGGTAACTAATAGTAATGCGAGTTTATGTTTCTTTCACAAACGGCTTTAACGAAACATAAAATCAAATACTCTAATTGGCTTGGAAATCAAGTATTAACTTAAAGTTCATACACTTTCATAAGAAGTTTAAAAGTATCTTACCTTATGTGTGTTCCTGTTCGTGGTGACTTTTTTTTCTGGTCATCTTTAGTAAGACCATCGTTAGCTAATGTTTCATAGCCCTTATCAGAAGTTATGCTCAGTTGTTGACTTTGACGCGTCTATAATACCGCTCTTTTAGAGCGCGAAGCGCTCGGAGAGCGGATAACGGTAACATACGTACGAGTAACAAGTTATGTCAACACCGGTTATACCATTAGCAAAAAAAACAGGTGGCTTCCGGTTTACCTAAAGGAGAAAACTCGGGTTTGCTTCGGGTGTTTCCGGCTTTACGGAATGGACTGGTTCTATCTAAATTTATTTTCAAGCATTACCTTTATCTACCAATATATCTACCAATAGTGAACCATTCCTTGTAAAGAGAAAACTCGGGTTTGCTTCGGGTGTTTCCGGCTTTATGGAATGGACTGGTTTTACATAAATCCATTGCCGCTCATTGAGTTTATTTCCGCCAATCATGAATGAACCATAAACCATTCTATCGAAAAACAAAACACAGAACAACAGGATCGGCGCCACCGCTTCAAACTTTTAATTGGACACAGTGTTCAACTCCTTGAAAGGACAACGTATCGCCGGTTGAAGGTAAGAGAACTTTTTGTACTCTTTCATTTCGTTATAAAACAGTATATCTAAATAGACTATTTTCACCAAAATTCGTCATAGAAAAATCGAGAAGGCGAGCCCTCGTCACGCCTCGCTGAAGTTGCTTCCATCTGAAAAAAAAACTTCTCCCTTTTCAGTAGAACTACAGCATTCATTTTTTAGTATTACAGTACATGTTCCCTGCAGTACTAGGCTAGAAAGTGTGTGTTGCCCACAATAAAATAAGTGTTCACCTTCTATCGATTTGGTGATTACACCCTGCAGTTTGACATAATCTAATGTTTATGTAGACGGTCTATGTCATTTTCGCGCTGTGTAAGGAAAGCATTAGGTACACATCGTGTTGTATATGGAATACACTATTATGCTGACCGATAAAGCAACGTCAACTCGTCAGTTGCTGACATGGATTATTTGTTATTGTTGGAGCTTTTAAATTGAGTACAAGGTACCTTCTTGACAATTTAATAGCGTTATGGGGCGATATTTTAAATAACAATGACAGCGTGAATTTCCTTGTCAAAAAATGAAATACCCTGTAAAGTATTTGGTTATATATGTCACCTTATTCGTTTGACAGTATTTTATTTTACCTGATTCAAGTGATAGTAGTATTCCCAGACATTGAATTATTCTTGCAATTGATAATTTTGGTCCAAGGGTTTATGGAAATAGATCCCTTAGTTGTTTTTTCTTTATTTAACAGAATGCATGATGGTTGGGAATATGACGATTTCAAACAAGCTTCAAAAGAAGAGATGATGCAGACCTGCATAAACATTGACTCTGTTTTATAATACAAGTAAGTACATAGTCTTTCTCAGGCCACTTTGGACTTTTCAAACATAAGTGTCATAAACATAGAAGATATCTTATGAAAGCAATATAACAAAGAAGCAATCTCTCAAATGTCAAAGCAGTTTTTCTCTTTAATTCAAACATCTCTCATTAGATTATACTATAGATAACAATGCCAGCATGAATTTCCTTTTCCAAAAATGAAACACCCTGTAAAATATTTGGTAATATATGCAACCTTATTCGTTTGGCAGTATCTTATTCTACTTGATTCCAGTGATAATATAATTCCCAAACATTGAATTTTTCTTGCAAGTGAGAATTTTGGACCAAAGGTTTAGGGTAATAGATGCCTTAGTTGTGTTTTCTTTATTGTTCAGAATGCATGATGGATTTGGTGTTACTCACAATTTGTAATTGACTTTTTCTTTTTTATTTTTTTGAAAACCTTGGTTTAAATGAGAATGAATCAAGACAGGTTGAAATATAGATTTTTTTCATCAATCAGTTCTTTATTTCCTGTCAGATTACTGCTTCAATTGATTACCAAGGGGAAATAATTATTTCCAATGTTACCAATTAAGAATGATCAGTCGGGGCCTCCGTGGCCTAATGGTTAGAATACAGAACTTGAAATCACATGGCCCCTCTCCGCGTTGGTTCAAATCCTGTGAGGAATATGGATTTTCATATCTCCCAACTGACTTATGGAATGCCGATGGCTCTATCCGCCTTGACCAGCCCTTATGGGCAGTTGGGTATAGGGCCTTCCTCCATCATTAAGAGTCGGGCATCGCTACATAACTGAAATAATGTTGATGTGATGTAAAACCCATCTAAAAAAAGCGTAATCAGTCAGTTAAATGTGGCCAGTATTGACAAAAGATTGATATTTTTTATTTTTCTCTTTTAACAGCCAAATCTGATGACTACCTGGCAGAGTAAGGAGTGGGTAACAACAACAAAATATTCAGTGGTGGAGGATCACATGGATTTGATGATAATCAAAAACAGATGAAGATTTACATGGACATACCATAAACCTATATGTTTGATTTGTGAAAAGTTTTTAAGCTTACCTTTCTCCTCAAAAGACTTATTTCATTAAGAAAAAAATAACATTCACAATGATATATCATATTTAAAGGATAGTGTTTAGTGTTAGTTGGTACTGACAATGGACAATATAGAAAAATTGTGATGGACTATGGAATATTCTGTAATAATAAGACACATATGTCTCATCTTTTTTTTTTTCAAAAAGCCTTCAAAACCCCAACTCAGTCAAATAAATGAGACAAAAGGAATACCAATACTTTATTAAAGCTTCTTAGTAAGCCTGCAGCAGACCAATGGAAGACAGTAACTTGAGTGATTACTTCAATTTCTTTTCTAACTATTGCATGTGTATGAAGTAACCAAAAATGAGAGTTGAATTTGCATTCATCAATGTTAAATCATTTTTTATTCTTTCTCTTTTAGTATATAAGGTAAAACTTTTAATACTCAACACAATTTAAACCAATTATCACAAAGGGAAACCGGCTCAGAGAGAAAATTGTCCTTGTCACAATTGCTTTTATTTATTTGATAAAGAAATTTAAATTAATATCTGTTATTGCTTTAAATTTGAAACAACATTTTGTAAAAAATTGGATAAAAGTCTTAATGATGTATATCTTAGAATATTTTTTGATATTTTTTATTTGAAAAAGTTGATCACAAATGTTTCTGTCATATTTTTCCAACTATAAGGATTATTTTCTATTCAAATGATGAAGGCCAGGGAACTAGTGATGTGGTGAATGAAGATATCAAGCTGTGGCTTTATTTTTTCAACCAATTTGTTAAAGCAAGGAATTAGAACATATGGGCTAACCCTGCCTTCTGGATAACACCCTCAAATTATATCAATCATTTATTGCATACAGTACTCTTTTTAAGTTCTTTAATAGATAAAAAATACATATAAAAAAGCAGTGTTATATGTGTGAACAAAGGTTAATAAAATATTTATGAAAAATTATAGAATCTTTTTCTTTTATTTTAAAGTTAAACAAAAAACCATTTGGCTACAACAAAGCTATTTGTTGTATTTGAATGAACCTTTGGAGATCTGCTAAGCAATTTATTTGGGATTTCCTTATCTACAGTAAAGAAAAATTCAAACAAATACCTGATTGGCTTTCTATATGATGTAATTTAGTTGCCTAAGACTGTACAAGCAGATGAGTATGTTGTTGAATATTGTCTGATACTATAAACCCAAATGACCCTTCTTCATCACCAAATGACATGTTGTTGGTTCTCATGATGATTTAACCCTTTCCCAAACAACAAATTGTTGACTAACAAATTGAATGAGTTTGCAGATGACATTTTAAAATGTGATGAAATTGGAAAATAATCTTCTGATAGGCCAGAAAACATTGTGGGTATAGGGAAAATTGCTCGTCACGGACAATTTCTCCTTTTCCCTCAATGTTTTCTAAAGTAGTCTGCAACAAAGTGGTCAAATGTCATTATTGTTTGGGAAAGGGTTAAACCAGTACTTACAACACATAATTTTGTGACGAAAAGTCTATGATTTCATGCAGAGACAGACTTGTGGTTCAAATATTGTAATTTGGTGGTTCTGACATTGCATGAGCAGTTTGTTCTTACATGATGAATGTCTCATTATTGATGAAAGGCCCTCATACATAGCCCAAGCAAGCTAAACTTATACCCATATAAAACATACACCATCAAAAAAGTTTACCAGGAGTCTGCAAGGAGACTTATCGTTTTACTGAGACCTATCTAAATGTGACAAAGATGACAGCTTTGTTACAAAATGAGTATTTGCTCCCCAAAGTAAGCCAATTCTTATACTTTCGCAAAGTTGTACTCTGAATTTAGATTGAAACACATATTCATTAATATGTAAGTTTTTTTTCACAAAATCCATGCCATTGAGTTGAGAGAGCGGTCTAGAGGCAATGCCTTAGTTCATATTACTGTTGTCGCAGCATAAAAACTAAAAATACAAAAAAAGAAAGATTTAACCAAACAAAGAGTGCTATATGGTTGACCTTTCCCAATTGTAAATACAAACGTTTTTGAAACAGTCCCTTTTTAGACGTCTCATAAATGAATGGTGATTCAGTAAATCATGTGCTACTGTGGCCCGGGTTCAATGACCGTAGGAACGTTATCTCACAAACTTCGCGCAGGAATACTTCCCTTCGTCACACTTCAGTACAGTACTATTGCTTTCATAGAAATCACATGACGATGGATACAGTCATGTGACCCAAACCATATTGCTGAGACGCCAAGGAAATGGGTTTCCGATCAAATTTATTCATTACTTTCACAGTTATGCCAGTATTGTCAATCATGACTATGTAATTTGTTTTAAAAATGTAAATTACAGAATGTACCTCGATACGATCATTTTTAACGAAACTACACTGTTGATGTCCGTTACTTTGAGGGGATGACCCTATGTACTTTGTTGCTTCTTTACATCTAATAAACCTTTCCTGGGTTGGATGTTACGGGACCTTGCTGCGAACCAACAAGAAAAAGAATTACATATAAGTATGTTTTACCATTACTTTTTTGAGAAGATTGGACCAAATGCGTCCAACTTCTAGAATTGTAAAAATGCTGTAGTCACTCAGATTTCGTTTCATAATTTATTATGAAAAAGATATAATCCTTCTAGATCTGGAAGTATTTTTCCTGTGATAGCAGAGAATTCCTAACCAAATGAAAAGGGAGGTCACTACGAAGGGGAATGGGTACCTCATTCCTACGTTCGTAGAACCTGGGCCCGGTAGTTCATAATTCACAACACTTGTTTCATCTATATAACCTTTTTCTTTTCCAAATTATTTCTTTTCAATTGTTATCCCTTAATTGTCATTCAAAAGAGATGTTTTTCCATATCAACCGGTACATTAATGAATCAAAACTCCAACTAAGACATTGGACATAAGAACACTTTATTGATAGTTACAATATTCAATGACCTGCCAAGGGGATGGGCGAGTCTTGGTTTGTAGAGCGTGTTGCCAAACCCCTTTGCCAAATTATTCAATTGCTTGATTGAATGTGCGTGCTTCATTTATAAATTGCTATATCAATAACATACGTTAAAGTATATTTAAGTAAATTCAAGTATTCAAGTAAAACAAATGTATTTTTTAAACAAAAATCTCAAATTGAAGATACCAATTACAAGCATCTAAACTTGTATTACCATGATATTGCATTGCATCACAATATTGACCTAGAATAACTACCGAGCCCTGTGATCTTAATAGATTATGAACAGAACAGAAGAACAGAACATATTTTATCAAGTAAGTTCATAACACATAGTCATATTATACATAGTTTGTACACCGTATTCTATCATGTTGTTTTTAAAGAAAGTTATACTAAATACGAAAAACAGTATTTGATATCAAAGAGTGAAGACATAAGTACTTTGGATTGTGTGTATGATTATGAAAACTTAAGAAAAGTTGGCGAGCCTCCAATGCTGCTTTTATGTACTTTGCCAAATTAATTAGTAAAGCTTCATCATTTGTTGACGTGAAGGCGTTGAGCTTAAAAACAGAAGGTTTTTTTATAGTAATACTCAGTAATATATTGTTTTCTGATTATTTCGAGGGCTGTACATATACAAATTAAGTGATAAACATCCTTAATGTCATGGGATATGCAACACATACAAAATCTCTCATTTCGAGGCAAAGCATTCAGAGTGTAACGCCCTCTTCTTATTCTTAAAGATTGTGCGTTAATATCATTCTCGACAAAAAGAATCTAAGATTTGGCGGCGTCAAACTGTCTAAGTATTGTTCATACTCAAAATAAGGTTTAAAATATCTTAGTTCTGAAAGAGATGAACTAGACTCAAGGGAACATTGCCATTCTTGTATGAAACATTCAATGACTCTGTTTTTGAAAAGTTTTGGAAACGATTTAAGGCAGATGGTTGGTGTATTTGTAAAAGCAATCGAAAATCCAAAGTTATCTAACAGGTGTTTAACATTTGACACCCAATTTTTCTTCCTTAAGTTACAATCTGACAAAGATAGTATATAAAGTTTCCTGATTATAATATTGTCTGTTTGTAATATCTTACACCAATACTTGATAATTTTATAATAACGCATTACATAAAGTGGATATCGACCTAAATCACCATAAACACCTGCAGACGTGGTGCTAGTTCTCACTCTCAGGATTCTCCTACAGAAATTCAAGTGTACTCTTTCTATCGTTTTTGATTTGGTGAATCCACAAATTTCCGAAGAGAATCCCAACATTGACCCAACAAACAAATCGAACAATTGAGACAGTATCTTTGGTCTTAAAGGATACTTTCTGAAATGTTTTAACAGTATGTTAACAGTTTTTAAGGCTTTACCTACCAAATATTCGTTATTAGGATCAAAATCACAATGTTTCCAGAGTCGTCTGCAACAAACTGGTCAAATGTCGTTACTGTTTGGTAATGGGTTAAGATAGGAAAATTCCCTTAGCGTAAAGAGGTCAACATATCCGTTCAAAGCTCCTGGGCTGGTGTTGTTTTCCGATGGAGTTTGCAGATTAATTTACAGCGCATAGCAATACATACGTCATGCATAAGTATGATGCATCATTAAAACGCCGATTAAGAACAAAGAAATTACTTTGGTGTCTACTTTATTTTTTTGCTGTTGCATAGTTAGCTGTGATTCGTGCCTATTATTCATTACTGTATTACATATGCTGCATAATATTTATGTCATCAAAGTGCAAATACCTTTGCACTTATGGTAGCTTGTATCGTTTAATTAAGTTACTCTGTACGTTTTTAATTTTTCTCGTAGCAGATTAAACAGTTGGGTGCAGGACACGGGTTGACATTAATTGATATGGATCGGTCAGTGTGTTTTACCAATTAAAAGCTTTAACATTGCTAACTTAAACAAAACATTGTAGCCCGAGCTGAACTTACTACACCAAGGCGGCATTTAAAAGGGCGTATGAGTTACGCACAGGGCATATCATTTCACTAAGTAGGTGTTGCATCGAATACATACGTGTACATACATACAACAGCACTTCTGATGCAAATTTCGAACCTGTTGGTTAACAGATGTGAGAAAAAAATGGAAGTCAAAATTTGATTTCTTTTAAAACTACTTACTGTTTTGTATGAAACGTACTATTGACCAACATTCGCCGTCTGTTGACCCGCCTGATTAGCATGAACTACACCAATCGTATCAACTTGGCAATCCCCGCCACAAGTCGGTAGATATACCTCGTAGGCAGTTCATGAATACACCAGAAATCCTGGGGTAATTCGCCTTATTTCCGGTGGCTAACGCAAAATGCACATAGGCACTAAATATGTATTTAAATACACACAAATTGGTTGTATATCACAATTGAATGGGTTTTTTTTTACCTTTTTCATTAAAGATGATCATATAAACACATCTTTGTTTCATATTTTGTCAATCGGCACTTTTCGGCAATCCCCGGCTTGTGCCGGGGATTTTCGAGTAGATACGATTGCAATCGGACTTGCCCTGCGTTGCTGACCTACTTTCAAAAATGGCTCCCCATTACCTCCGAGGTTATTTTAAGAAATGGCCGAGGTGTTCTTATGAATGGAACTACACGTTATACTGAGTATCTAAAAATATCCTCGGATTCGTCCGTAATGTTCGACCACGTGATTCATTTACGTGCATCATTTGATAAATGCTAATTACTAAGCTTATCAAACTCCGCGCAGGAATACTTCCCTTTGTTACACCACAGTACAGTACCAATGCCGTCATAGTAATCACGTGACGACAGAAACAGTCATGTGACCCAAACAATATAGCACAGACACCAAAGAAATGGGTTACTATGATTGCATTCAACATGCCATGCCTTGAAAATGAATGATGAATCCATGCATTCTTTGACAATTTCGTTTGTATCGTCAGTCATGACTATGTAGTTTGTTTTCAAAATATGAATTAAAGAATCCACCTTCAGATACGATCTTCTTTTTAATGGAAATAAACTGTTGATGTCCGTTACTTTGAAAGCATGACCCTATATACGTAGTTGCTTCATTAAATCGAATAAATGTTCCTGTGTGGGCTTTTACTTGACCTTGTTGCGAACCAACAAGAAAATTAATTAAGGTTGCGAACTGGTTTGAGTACGATTTAAGCAACTTTTGTCATTTTGTTTACATTTAAATATATTTTGCCATTACTTTTTTGTAAAGATTGGGCCATAAGAGTCAAACTTCTAAAATTGAAAAACTGCTGTATTCAGAAATCGATTCAAAATTTATAATGAAATTAGTATAATCCTTCCAGATCTGGAAGGATTTTTTCTGTGATAGCAGAGAGTTTCTAACCAAAATGAAAAGGGAGATCACTGCGAAAGAGAATGTAAGCTTACCTGTTGATATAATGCGTATAGCTCTGTTATATATCTACTGTGTTTGGAAGACTGTCGAGTATTGAACATACCGTGTCATAATTATTCATGCACAGAGGGCATCAGACGGTGAATGTTGGTGAACAATACATGAGAATAACCACTGAAAGCAAATTTGGTTTGAATTACAACTTCTAAAGCATTTATGCAGTAAAATGATATTTAGCTCAATCCCCATTAAAGCTTTGCATCGTTTTATTTAGATCTATCGCATATAGATGAATTGACAGTTCATGTATTAATCAATACCACCTCTTACTCTAAGTTTAGATCGTTGTTCATAAAATAAACCCGTTTAAACGGTCTGCTATATCTGCGATTTTACCGTTCTTTATCTTTTCTGTACGGTTATGAGCAAAGTTGTCAATAATATAGTCATGTGTTTCTTTTTAAATCGTATGTCGTTATTTTTACGATAGATGCCAATTTAATTTAAATTATTCTGGTCTCAATCTGTGAGAGAGTCTCTTTAAGACCAGCATTTCTTATTGGCAACACATACGACAGTATTGATTTTTTTCCCGATAAGTTGGTGTTTCGATACATTTTCAGACAACGTTTTTTTTAAAAGAAATACGGGATTCAAATATGAAATCGACAGTTCATTACCTTATTATCCATGAATAACATTTTCTTTGGTGAATGAGTTTGGTCTTGGGTGGAAAAATTGAACTGAACTTTTCTCCTTGCATCCTTTCGAATTTCACCAAAAAAGCCTTTTTATCAAAAGTTTCTAACATTCATCAAAAGCAAAAGTTTCACGAAAAAGAAGCTATATATGCTAATTATTAGGGTGTAATCCATCAGAAAAATACAACTTCGTTGAACTTTGCGACATAATTACGAAATATCACTTATTGCAGGTTTTGCATCGTTTTTAATGGGGAGCTGGATTTAGATACAAAGGGGACAAACCCACTAGCGTCCATATAACAGAACGGAACAGAACAGACAGGTGATTATAATACAATGTGAGTGAACACTTGATACATCAAAACTTGGTCATCCAATTAGACAAACGGAAAGTTTAATGTATGATAATAACCTATCTCGAAAATAGGGCGAGTGCGATACTGACTTATCTCGAAAATGAGATAATTGTAATACTGAACTATCTCGAAAAAATGTTTAATGCAATACTGACCTATCTCGAAAATAGGGTAAGTGCAATACTGACCTATCTCGAAAATAGGGTAAGTGCAATACTGACCTATCTCGAATATTGGATGATTGCCTCACTGAACTATTTTGAAAATAAAGTAAGTGCAATACTGACCTATCTCGAATATTGGATGATTGCCTAACTGAACTATATTGAAAATAAAGTAAGTGCAATACTGACCTATCTCGAATATAGGATGAGTGCATCACTGAAGTATCTCGAATATAGGATGATTGCATCACTGAACTATATCGAATATAGGACAATTGCATCACTGAACTATATCGAATATAGGATGAGTGCATCACTGAACTATATCGAATATAGGATAATTGCATCACTGAACTATGTCGAATATAGGATGATTGCATCACTGAACTATATAGAATATAGGATAATTGCATCACTGAACTATATCGAATATAGGATGATTGCATCACTGAACTATATCGAATATAGGATGAGTGCATCACTGAACTATATCGAATATAGGATAATTGCATCACTGAACTATATCGAATATAGGATGATTGCATCACTGAACTATATCGAATATAGGATGATTGCATCACTGAACTATATCGAATATAGGATGAGTGCATCACTGAACTATATCGAATATAGGATGATTGCATCACTTATATCGAATGTAGGATAATTGCATCCCTGAACTATATCGAATATAGGATGATTGCATCTCTGAACTATCTCTATGATAAGGTAAGCACAAAACAGAATCATCGCGAATATAGGGTAAGTGCAATACTGAACTATATAAGAATAGTGTTAGTGCAATACAAAACTATCTCCTAAATGCGGTTAGGGCTAAAGTGAACTATCTCGAAGATAGGATAAGAACAGTTCTGAACTAACTCCATAATTCAGTAAGCGCTAAACTAAGCTATTTCGACAAAAAGGGTTAGTGCTAAACTTACCTATCATGAAAATTAAGGTAAGTGCAATACTGAACTCTCTCTGGAAGGAAGTGCGATACCGGCTTATCGCGTAAAAGGGTAAGTGCAAACCAACCATCTCGAAAAAAAAATGTAACTCCAAAACTGACTTTTCTAAATACCAAAATGCTAGTTCTACACTGACTTGCCTAAAAAGTGTTAGTTCTATACTGGCTTATCTCGTCAAAAATGCTTATGTTATACTGGTATATTTCGAAAACGCGGTTAATGCAAAACTGCTCTATCTAGAAATTAGGGTTAGTGTAATACTGAATTTTTCTCCGAAAAAGAGGAAATGCAAAACTGACCTAAAAGTCAAAAATTGTGTCAGTGTTTATGGCTTAAGCTTTCAGGCAAAACTGAATTATTTTTTTTTGTTGCCGTCGTTTAAAAACTCCTCTTGCACTTATGATCACACACCTTGATTAAATGGTTACCTGGTTGGTTAATTGGCGTTTCCAGCAAAGTTGTTTAAACTTTAATTTTCTTAAAAACATTAGTGCCTCTGTGGTCTAGGGTACATAACTTGAAATCATATTTCCCTTTTCCGCGTGGATTCAAATTACATTGTCAGTTGGTATGGATCTTTATGAAAGGAATCTAACCCTATATCAATCGCCAAATTTTCGACTGTCCCAAGTTGACAAAGTTTGCAGATGATTTTTTAAAAATGGGATGAAATATGAAAATAACCTTCTGATATTGCAGAAAACATGGTTGAAAAGGGAGACAAAATACTCGTTAAGAGCAATTTCTCCTTTTCCCACCATATTAACCAGGGTCGTCTGCAACAAACTAGTCAAATGTTTTTATTGTTTGGTAATGGGTTACGTTAACTTACAAAATGCCGTTTATTCTACAATGCTTGGGTAGTTAGTTAACTGAGGGGGGGGGGCATGGGGGGGCATGGGGGGGGCATGGGGGGGGCATGGGGGACATGGGGGGGGCATGGGGGGCATGGGGTAAATAGATGCTTAAGCCACTGCAGGAAGAAAGAGAAATTGCTTGAATTGACCAGAATCATTGTTTCCCATTGTTTCCTATTGTTTCTCAATTTGATTTCACATGACATACACTATTTCTTACAAGTTGCCGTTTGGAAAGAGGTTAAATAACCTTGGGTTCTTGAAGTTACCGACTGACCCTCGGGTTATTATGTATAATGCCAACGCCCAAAAACGAACAGCTATGACCTTTAGATTACCCTTATTACGCACTAATTTACTGATGACAAAAAATTGTATCACATCAGAATAGAAATTCAATCCTGTGAACAGAAAAGTATTTCTTTATTTTTATGGTTATTGATACAGATATTAGGCGGTTGGATGTTGTTTTCTTTCCCCGCTATGAGTTCAATGGGACGATCTTCAACGGGTACGAAAAGTCCCCTAATCGTTTGAGGAAGGCCCTAAAAGGATACGAAATGGACCATCAAGATAAACAATTTTACTGAATGAGCGGCTGAAATATTCGTTGGCTAAAGCATACCATTGTATTTGACATGGGTATAGTTTTTTGGTGCAGATACAGTACATCGATGCACTGCATCTAAGCAGCATATTTTTCATTCAAGGTATAAAATCTTGATAAAAGTCAAGAAGCAACGCCAATTCCGAAAAGATATTACGGTAGTCGCTCGGCGATTTCTACGAATGTCGAGAGATGGGGCGTAGTGGCCCGGCAGAGAGGGACATGGTGATTTTTACACCCAGTACTTCAACCACCCGGTGGCGGAGAATCGGACCCAGTTATACTAGAATCACTTCAATGGTTCTGCAGGATTTTGGACGAATACCAGCTTTATAAAAGTTGCAGAGGTATCCAAAATAGCAATCGGAACTTCTCGGGTATTTCCGTGAGCTGTGAAATACACATCGGATATAAGTGTAGGGTTACAATTTTTCGGGTAAATCGGACTCCGGCGATTAACACCTTTTCTAAGCGTGCAAGTTAAGTAGTTCAATGTATATGAAAGTGTTAAATATCCTTTTAAATCATTTGTATCGGTAACTCATACGTTGTGACATATATGTATATATATAGTTGTTTCCTTAATCAAATTAAACGACTTTTACGATTTCACCTTTAAGATTTTTTTTAACAACGAAAGTGAAGTGACGCCATTGCCGCGGGAACCAATATGGCGTCATCCCTTTTATTTCAGAGGGGTTTTCATTGGATAAACCCGATGTGTTCAGATTGCCAAAATACATTTTGGACACCTCTGCATATTTCGTTATCGGTTGAGCGCCCGAAATACTGCGGAACACTTCTTTATATTGGTGCTACCGTATGGGAAAGAGCTTGATATAATACATGGGATAATTATTTGCTAACCCTTTACCAAACGCTAGATTTTCGAATGTACCAAATTGAAAGAATTTGTAGACGTCATTTCATGTGTGAGATGAAGTTGGAAACAAAATATATTCTGATAGGACAGAAAACATTGTCGGAAAAGGAGAAATTGCACGTTAAGAGCAATTTCTCCTTTTCTCACAATGTTTTCAGAGTCGTCTGCAACAAACCAGTCAAATGTCGTTATTGTTTGGTAATGGTTGAAGGTAAAGAGTTGGGCGTAGTACATGAGATCGGTATCTGTTAATTAGATATCTATTGAACGTCATGTTTAAGCTGATCTTTGAACTCTGATAACGTTAAACGGGCATGTAAAACATTAAACATTGATAACACTGAACTAGGCGATCGTCTTCAAGATGAACTCAAATAGAAGTTCAAGATTGGGCCCGGGTCATGACGGAAACTGGCTTAGTTTTAGCGAGATTAGTCTATAACGATGGTGAAGCAATTTTTAGCAACTTGGCGAAGTCCCTCTCGATTCTGATTCTGATTCTTGGATACATAACCACCATGGAACTCATCGGGTGTATTCAATAAAAATACCTTTGACATTATATGGAGGCCGCCATATTGCATCTAGCTAGACTGCATTCGTTATACTTTCGTTTTCAACTGGAAATGTCAAGTGCAATGTTTAAACAGTCAATTGATTTGATTAAAGAAACACAGATTTATCTAGATTTTCAGTTTTGCTATTACGTAAAAAGTCAAATGCAAAACTAAACTTTCGATTAATTTGATTAAAGAAATAAAACTACTACGCATTTAATTTCACTATTAGTTGTTAACTACCAAAAATAATGGTTTGAATAGTGTTCAACAATTCCATATACATTGAACTACTCAACGTGGACGCTAAAAGGAAATGTGTTACGTGTATGAAATATTTTACTGCAAATGTACAGTATCTGACATTTCTAGAAATTAATTCTGGATGACATCCCCTTCAAAAGTGAACAGTTCCATAGAATACCCAATAACCCGGGGTATTCACCCAACACTATACTTACAGAAAAGTTATGTTACTCGGGTCATGGAAATGCCCGAGTAGTAATGACTTACATAACCTGTACTCGTGTCAAGTAGTGAGGATTGGAGAAAGTTTGTATGAAAGACCCGACTTTTCAAGGAAATCGAACCCATGACCCGCGTGTACCTAAGCCAACGCTCTTACCTAGCACCATGGTGGCATGTTCGACAGGTGCGTTTTGCACTTATTTGGTCGGTCTTTATCGATGACATAGAGCCCTGAATAGGATGATATGGTGGTCTAACTTAGAATGACGATAGAACTGGAACTCATAGACTGTAAAATCTTGGAATTTCTAGTACAGTTGACATCAAAATTCATTCAAATTCATTTTCTAATGTAGAAATAATGTTGTCGAACATCGTTTCATGCACTATCTTTTCTTGTAGCGACCGCTTACACCAAAGTTGGCAGCACTCTGCACAGTCTGTTTTGACATGCAGCGAATTTAAGATCAACCTGCAGACGTCTTTTCACAGTACATTGCTAGTCATATTTAAAGTCGATTGTGTTTGTAACATTTTTCTTGCTGTTGTTGTAGTTATTTTTCTTTACTATTGGTATACCCGACGTGTTGTAAATGGAGGTAGAGCCCTAAATTAACTGCCCACAATCGCCAATCAATACTGGTAGAACGAACCTTCAGCGCTCTGTCTTTTATCTGTAAACATTTTACCAAACGCCAAATTTTCGGCTGTCCCAAATTGAAAAAGTTTGCAGACGGCATTTGAACTCGATGTAACTGAAAAAAAATATATTTTGATAGGGCAGAAAAGATTGTGGCTCGTTAAAAGCTATTTCTCCTTTTCTAACCATGCTTTCAGAGTCATCTGCAACAGACTAGTCAAATGTCGTTATTGTTTGGTATTGGGTTATGGTAAAGGGTTGGGCGTAGTACATGGGATAATCATCTGTTAATTAGATATCTATTGAACGCAATGTTTCGATTGACCTTTAAACTCTTCGAGTTGTTTTTCTCTTTTAACAACGAATCATCAATTTCTAAATTCTATTGCGATACCCGACTTGCCGTAAATGAGAGAGGACCCCTTCCTTAACTGCCCATTATCGCCAGTCAACACTGATAAAACGAACGGTCGACGCTCTGTTTTTTAATATTTTGATAGACCCCCTTACTAATAATAACCAAGCATGAGTTAACAGTCTGTATGCATGCAACATATATATGGAAAGCGCACACAAACCTAATAGATAAACAGTTGATCTGGTTTTGAGCAACCTCAAGCAAACGATGTCTGAAAAGTATTGCAACATGCAATAACCATACAGCATGGAATACCTGTCACGTGAGAAATGTCTTACTTTTGTACTACTCTGCTATCAGTCTTATACCCCAAGATGACAATTGATTTCGGTCAGTAATCGTATACTGATGAATTGGTACAGGTGTAAATAACTAGGTTTTGTATTAACCCATTACCAAACAATAACGACATTTAACCCTTTGTTGCAGACGACACGTGAAAACATTGTGAGGAAAGGAGAAATTTCTGGTAACGAGCAATTTTCCTTTTCCCTTAATGTTTTATGTTTTCTGTCCTATCAGAAGAAGATTATTTTTAAATTTCATCATATTTTGAAATGTCGTCTGCAAACTCTTTCAATTTGGGACAGTCGAAAATTTTGGCGTCTGGGAAAGTGTGAAACATGCATCCATTTTACTTGAGAAACAGTTCATGTACATGATATATGTTTTGTACTTCAACGAAAATGATTGTTGCCAAGGATAATCTTGAGCTTGATTCGATATGTGCAGCAACTGCTTTTGCCATGAAGAATTATTTAGGCCCCTTTTATATAAGTACCTATGCTTTGTTTAATACTATTGATACGACAATGAATGTATACATTTAGATATCGAGTATCTAAAACAATGTATTAAGTACTTGTTAACCCAAGTTTGATTAAAATAGGACGGCTTTTATATCCATTGTCTTTCTCACTCCATTGGTGTATGGTGTATTAACAATGCCAATATGCTAAATCATGTTGAGCATGTTTGCACCTCAAAAGGCGCAAATGCGCACGTGAGTTCGACACGTGTGACTCAGCAAAACAATGCGCAGTTGCAAATGCTTTGATACGAGACAATAACGAAAACTGAGCATAGACTAAGAGGCGTACATGGGTTACTTACACGCATTGTTTCAAAGAGTGATAGGGTTCAACCCTATCACAAACAATAACGACATTTGAGCACTTTGTTGCAGACAACTTTAGAAAACATTGTGGGAAAAGGAGAAATTGCTTGTAACGAGCAATTTTTCCTTTTCCGACAATGTTTTCTGCTCTATCAGAAAGAATCTTTTCCAATTTCACGACATTTTAAAATGTCGTCTGCAAACTCTTTCAATATGGGACAATTGACCACTTTGTTGCGGACAACTTTAGAAAACATTGTGGGAAAAGGAGAAATTGCTCGAAACGAGCAATTTTTCCTTTTCCCACAATATTTTCTGTCCTATCAGAAAGAATCTTTTCCAATTTCACCACATTTTAAAATGTCGTCTGCAAACTCTTTCAATATGGAACAATTGACCACTTTGTTGCGGATAACTTTAGAAAACATTGTGGGAAAAGGAGAAATTGCTCGAAACGAGCAATTTTTCCTTTTCCCACAATGTTTTCTGTCCTACCAGAAAGAATCTTTTCATATTTTAACCACATTATAAAATGTCGTCTGCAAACTCTTTCAATTTGGGACAGTCGAAAAGGTATTGTTTGGGAAAGGGTTAAGCATGTATATCAGCAAGAATCCCATGTTTTGTTGGTCCTCATCGTAGTCGTGGCGTCAATACGATTCTAAAAAGTTCCAAAAGCATTGGGTTGTCGATTCTGATTAGTTAAAGAAATAGCGGGTTAACCTCTTTGACAAGTTCCAACAATGCATTGTTAACGATTCTGCTGTAATTATAAGCCGGGAATCACAATATAACTGAAATAATGTTGCTGTCCTGTAAAAGCCATATGATATAGATTTATAAGATTAATAAACATAAGAAATAAGATCTTTAATATTTTAGAAATCAAATGGGATACACTATTAAAGTTCACGATTGTACGTTGCATTTTATTCAATTTTATGAAATTGAATATTCAAAGGATAACCATCGCATGATATATGACTTTGAATTACCAATTTATAGCGTAGCATTATGTTCTTTTAATACATTTGGTGAATAAATAATGTGCAAAAATGTAATAGTATCAGGTTTTCTTTTTTTTCCGCAAACATAAGATTTTCAAACCCATCTGCGCAAAAGTGATCACAAACTGTCTGGCTTATAAAAAGGTAAATAATCTGTTTTTTCAACGGTCCAAAGTAATGGCTTTCTTTTGAACAATGTAAAGGACCACTTCGCAATGTTTTGTGATGGGGTGTATATTGCTTATGAGAGCAATGTTCCCCTTTCCCAAAAATAATTGCTATCCTATTAGACATATAATATACCTTCAGGAACAGTTAAATTTAAAGTACGTGCTTCTTGACTCGAATGATTCGATTAAGAATGACGTTTTGAGTTGTAGAATAGGTCTCGGTATCAAAGATCCGATCTAGGTGCAAGACTATAAGATGAACCCAACAGAGTCCCAGATATCGAGCCCAATGTCTTTAATTAGATTATCTATTGTTCCCATTGAAATTCACACGTTAAAGTACAAGATAAAAATAGACCCTACAAGACAGACAGACAATAACTTGAACCTTTACCAACAGAATTAGTCTGAATTTGAATTCATACCTTTACAAACCGTTATATCGTTCATTTCTACAAGACACTACTATCCCAGCTCGGCATAAGAGACATTGCAGACATTATCCAATCAACCAGGCTGAGATGGCTCGGCCACGTATAGCGCAGCTCAGACTTGATCTCTCAGATCAGATGCCTGAACATACCGTCACAACATGGAAAAGTTAGACCCAAACTATCTTGGGATGACCTTGTGAAGCGAGACAGAGCATCTCTCGGACTGAATGGTACCAACCCACAGGATCGCCAGACCTGGAGAGGAAGGTTGCGCTCTCGACCAGACAAGCAGGCCTCACCCTTGCCAAAGGATTAATAAATGGCCTGTCAAATCTAAAATGGATGTTGATGATGATGATGATTCAAAGTGTTCGAAATTGATAGAGTATGCAGACGGCACATTATTATTGTAGGTAAGCTTCTACACCTACATGTAGATGAACATATAAAGGGTCAAGATGAATTGCTCATACAAGCAATGCCCCGCTTTCCCTTTGTATTGATAGTTAAATCCCGGTGACCGCCTTTGGATCTTAATGAGAAGTTATCTCCCGACTGACTTACGGAATGCCGATGGTTCTACCTGGCTTGAATAGCCCTTACGGGCATTTGTACAGAGTACATGATCTTCCTCCGTTATTAAGAGTCGGGCATCGCAATTTAATTGAAATGTCATTGACGCGATGTACAACCCGTATTAACAATAAACCCTATAGTAGTTATGAAAAAATCGTCTGTTGAAGATCCGTGTTAACAATCTTTGAGATCGTTTGGTGCAGGGTTTGTGCTATCTATTACTACATCTTACGTGTATCGTAGTCTATGATCAGATGTTTACGCATTGTATTTACATATCATTTACCTCATTGTACTTGATTTATATACAGCTTCTAAACGAGAGTTAAACCATTGTGACAAAGAGCGAAATTGCTCACCACGAGCACACTGGTTCCATCAATTCACATTTATACAAGCATTTATGTAATAAAACACTTTCGTCTGTTGTTGTTTTGAATTTGGATCGCTGTCCAAGGGTAAAGATTGTACACTCCCATCTGGGGTTGCCAGGCAACATATGACGTCCAACGCCACCACATTAGCTGATTTGTTTTAAATTTGATTTTGTAAATTCATCCCCTAAGGTCTTCATGGTCGAGAAGTCATATTGCTTAACGCGAACCGACATGGCTCCTCCCTGCGTGGGTTTGAATCCCGATTGTGTTTGGTTGATTTTGGATTGTTCATGAGCGTTAGTTATCCAACTGGTGGTTCTTCCTAGTTAAAATTGGGAGTAGCTTCATAACACATGGACATGGCGTAGCAAAACTATTGAAATACTTTTGATACAATGAAGAAATATATTAAATAATTTGATCACCTAGCGCCTTTTCAATCGCCTGTAATTCATACGTTTAGTGTAATGGAAGACCCCATGCTCAACTGCCCATAAGGGCTGGTCAAGGCGGGTGGAACCATAGGCATTCCGTTAGTCAGTCGGGAGACTGTCTCTTATGAAAATCCATATCCTTCTCAGGATTTGAACCCACGCGGAGAGGGGCCATGTGATTTCAAGTTCTCTACTCTAACCACTAGGCCACAGAGGCCCCTACACTAAAATATCAACCCTTAGAATGGTAGATTTTTTTCTTAAGAAATACAGATTTTTGTGTCGTCTGCTTTCCAATATCTTAAATATCTGCTTAATTTTGGTGAGGGAAGATACCCAGAGAAGCAAACAGGTTAGATCAGAAGCCAGCTTCCAATTTACCTTTTTCAAAAGCATGCAGTCAGTTCCAGCACTATAAAGGTTTAATACATATTAAAAACAACAGAAAAGACCTTCTCAAATTTTGTCTAAAATGGACACGTTAAATCAAGGGCATACAGTGCTGAAACATGACATATCGTGTGTAACTTGTGACACATACATAAAGATAGGACACCAGCTATAGACTGAAAGCCTTGTTTTGGCCAGGTAGAACGTACCCACTGCACCCTCTTCAAGGTTCAACCGTATCCATTGGCGCTCATTATCTGGGGGGAATCAGCTGATATGAAGGCCGATTTCTCTCAGAAATGTGCTCAATTCAAACCGTAAAGTGATCTTCAGAGTCAAACTTAACCCTTTACGCATACATAAAGATAGACCACCAGCTATAGACTGAAAGCCTTGTTTCTGGCCAGGTAGAACGTACCCACTGCTCCCTCTTCAAGGTTCAACCGTATCCATTGACGCTCATCATCTCAGGGAATCAGCAGATATGAAGGCCGATCTCTCTCAGAAACGTGCCCGATCCAGCTTCGTAAAATGATGTTCAGAGTCATCCTTAACCCTTTACCAAACGCCACATTTTCAACTGTCCGAAAATGAAAGAGTTTGGAGACAGCATTTCAAAATGTGATGAAATTGAAGAATAATCGTCTGATACGGCAGAAAACATTGCGGGTAAAGGGAAAATTGCTCGTCACGAGCTATTTCTCCTTTTCCAACAATGTTTTCCAGAGTTGTCTGTAACAAAGTCGTTATATGGCGTTATTTTTTTGGGAATTGGGTAACTGTTGAACCATGGAGGACCGTGTTCGAGGGCTTGAGTGTCGGCCTAGGGACACGACAGTTGGGGGTTCGAATCCCATGAGAGGCGGCCTTCACAACGACACCTTTTATTAATTCATATTCGGTGTGGTTACTGGTTTTGTAACCAAAAGGCAGAATCGAGAGTAACTGACCTCGGTTGTAAGAACTTCTTTCGCAAAATATGAGAAATTAATACGTTTAAACCATCTGATGATTGTCTAGGTTTCTCGATATAGGAGCATACACCAGTAGAAAGTGGCACATGCTTACATAACTTTTAAGAACTTTTTTCATAATGGATGTAAAATACATACAAAGTGTGTTTAAACTAACTGGTGGTTGCCACGGCATCTCTGTTTAGTAGCAAGGAGCAGTAGAAAGTGACATATATTTGGTAATATTACACTGTAAAGCGAAACATGTTTGCACTTAGTCTGGAGCCTGGCCCGTTCGTATACAGCGAACTAGGCCTAATGCGGGTATGCATGGACCAGGCCTCCAGGCTAGTATGCACTGTCACTGTGCGGCGCTAAATTAACTCAAGCAAGCTTTGATCGGATTGGAAGATACACGGATGATGATACTTTCGGACAGAGAAGTGTTCAATATCGACAAATACTGGCCGATAAGATTCAAGAAGAAATGAAAATGTTATGCTAAAATTGTGCGTATGTTATTTAAATGAAGACACAATGTACCAATATACGCATGATGAACACACATAACCTTATATAGACAGTATCTTCATAAACATCATTATTTTGTACGCTGTATCAACCATTTTACACTTATGTAACGGCTTTAGTGATAAGAAAGACTAGTGCTCTGAAGCTAATTGCCAATGGTCACTTCAACGGAGCCAAAGGTGTCGGTGGGCTCGAACTCGGGACCCCAGAATTTTAAGTCCGCCATCTTAAGCCTTGGGCCAGGCAGGACTAATTACATAAACGTTACTGGATGCAAACATGACTTGAATATATCCTCAAAATCCTGTTTTTTACCCGGAGCGGTCTTACATGGCTGTTAACTCTGTTGTGAACTTAATTCAGTTGCCTAAAAAGGCATAGTATCTTTTAAACAATGCTAATAAACAATGACTGCTCATCCGATGATGTTCTAGATATTTAGTGCAGACCTGTCCATCTGACGACAATTATCAATGATACACCTCTCTATTGACGTCATAGGTACGACTCAAACGGGAACCGTGCCAGCGCGGCAGTCTATATAAAGATAGACTGGCACTGCAGATCTGTCATAACACTAGCAGACAACGAATAAGACACACGCCTCGATAATCAGCTTAAAAAATCGCTCGATATGTGCAAATACACCGGAAAATCCACACCGATCTTTGACGAATTGGCAATGAACGCTTCGACAAAGACAATGGGACGCACCGAGCTGTCTGAAAGTTTACCGGCTCTCATGAAGGATGGTACCACCAACCCGATTTCCACCAAGAGTTCGTTGAGTGGCAATACGATCGGCCATTTTTACAACCTCTGGAACCGAAAGCAGCCGAATCGCGTCCTAGGGCGGGGGAAGATCGAGATGCCGAACGCATTAATGCGCCAGGACAAATACCGCCATTGTGGGTGTCTCACGAGGTCTCACGTGACAAAAAGTAGTAACAAGAGACGTTGCGCCACCTGCTGATCAGAACGTTTTCCAGGGTCGTTCCAAACGAGACATAGTTTAGAAATGTTCGATCTGGAATTATGTCAACAGACGACGATGCGCGATGCCTAAATGGCGAGGATTCACGTGTAGAACTGCCAATGATTCAAACAATACATTGCTTGATCGTAGGCGCAGATCTCCGAGAACGATTGACCAATGCGCTCAAAGAGCCAGCACACGTGACCGATTGAAGATGGAACTACTTTTCGTTGCCAAAGCTGTTCGTGGGGAATGTTGAGCGGGGTTATTAGCTTGCTGAAATGCTGGACGTTTCACTAAGTTATGTGTTAACAGTCGCTATCTTTACGATGGAATATGGCAGACTATTTGACGACCGATTTATTTTTCTTACGATCCAGAAGATCCAAGTGACTGTTGCAGCAGAAGACATTCGAAAGGCATCGTGATAAAGTATAGACAATAAGATGACTTTTAGTCACCTTAATGCCAGTACAATTGAGAAAAGACTTTAATGACTTTGACAAAGATTTTAGTGCTGTTTGTTGCAAATCACTTTGTACTTTTATAAAAAAAAAATAAGGTTACGGAGAAATAGGGATGTAATCGAAACGAAATTTCGAATGAAATATGGATATATTGATCCTTTGCTATAAGAATCACTAGCTATTTACCGATGTTTCATATGTCGAAATTTGAAGTATGTGTTTATCTTTCTATTTGCATACGGTTATCTTGTCGACCCATGTTATTTATTCACGACAAACTTAAGTTGAGTTGTAATTTGTTACGATTTCGTTTTAACTTACGAATAACATGATTTTGATTTATGTATTGATGAATAATGATTTACAAATAGAATATGCGACATTTCTGTAAATCAGATCGACCTTTGAATGTTCACATTAAACTCGTAACGTGTTCAATTAATAGAGTTTATCCTGAGTAGCGAGTTATTGTTGTAAATTGCTATGAAATGCTATACCAAACAATAAAACTTATTTGGAGCTGTAATGCTTACGTATGTTTTTCTTGTGTTCCCGACCAACCAACCCCCATTTGTCCACGAATCCGTATCTACCTGCTAAATGTCTAGCCTGGGTGCCGTTTTACTCACAGTTCATGCTAAAAATTGCGTATTTTCAAAAGAAAAGTCTCTCTCATGTCAATATTTGGCCAAGCAATATTGCTAAGTAACACATCATTGGAATCGTCTCTCAGAGACGCTTCCAATGACGTATAACATGGCAATATTATACTCTTTTATGTTATAGGTTCTGACTTACGCAAAATCTTTTCGTTAAGTTGTTTAGTAAAACGGTACCTTGTCCCTTGTGGAGGATCCCTGGCTTAGAAAGGAGAAATACGTTTTTTTTCTCGTGTCAAACCGATGCGGGTTTGCAAACATGATAAACGAGGCACGACTCTATAACAATGTAATATTTATTCTAAACCACAGGGGTCTGTAGTTATCCCAGGGTCAGAACTATGTTACATGTTGCACAGTTCTGACCATTGGATAACTACAGGTCCCCGTGAACTTAATCCTTTACCAAACGCCAAAGTTTCGGCTATCCCAAATTGAAACAGACGACATTTCAAAATATGATGAAATTGGAAAATTTTCAACAATCTTTTAAGTGGGAAATCATTCATACCAAATATATACACAGGCATTTGTCAATCTTTGGAGGGTTCTTTTTTCGTTTGGCTATATATACACAAAAGAAAATTATTGGATAAATCACGCAAAAGTTATTCAGCTACTTTGAATCGATCTTAAACTAAATACCTACAAACTTCAAGGAAGCAGCAGTTTCCTGAAGTCGATCATAGAACCACCTGTCTTGATGTGTCGTCCTTTTTTCGGAATGGGATTTGAACTCACGTAAATACACATCTCTGAATAACTTTAAGTTTAAAGCGACTAACTTGATTGTTTGGGACCTTGGAGTGGTACACGTTAATAATTTGATTTTGTACAATAAATGTACTTTAGCCAAATACCGTATTAAAATTCTTTACCTCTAAGTTGCTGAAACCCCATGTTTTTGTTGAATAAAATGAAGTGAGCCTACGAGCCTTTTAGCACTAAGAACTATAGGGAAGTCGGTTTATAAATAAATGCAGGAATTATTTCTTGAGCACCTTGCTAGCGTCATAAATGAGCAGTAGATAACGTTTCGAAGAAACAACGTGACAATGATATACAAAAATACCACATGTCATTCTAAGTTTAGATTGATGTTTAATCCGTTTAAACGATTTGTAATTTTTCATATCGTTTGTAAACGTTTATGAACGATACTGCAAAGCTGCAAATAATCTAGATTGAGTCTATGTTACTTTACATATATCTAGGTTGTCATTTTATCGATCAGAAGAAGACACTGAAAAAGAAAAATATAAAAAAAGATATTCAAAAAGTTAAAAACCTAATCTTGAAATAGTCCTTTCATTTCTCTTACCACACCACCAATGCAGAAATCTCAGTTGTATGTGTATTAAAACAGACAAAAAAGAAACCTACATGTACATGACATGCTACTTAGTTTGGTACAACGCTCACCATTAGTCCTAAGTGATCCAGTTATTGATGTAGCTGAAATAGATCTCGGCATAAAGTCTTACTGATAACCCAAAAGCCATTTCTCCCTAGTTTTGAATTTTTACGATGTTTCATTCAAAATTTTTAATATGGACACCGACACTAATGGAAAATTGCAAGAACTGTTATCACAATTATCAAAAAAGTTTAAGCTAAACCTTTGATTAAGAACACCTAAACTTTGATGATAAAAATGCGTTTTAATATTTCTAACATGTAATGACATATTTGTAATAGAAACAATGATTAACATATTTGATATAGAAATCTTAGAAATGAAGATGAATGTTCGTTTAGAGCATTTCTGTCCAAATTCTTTGACTTATGCAAAATGTTTCATACTTATGAGTATCTATGCTTTAAACATTCTTGTCTATGATTATTATTCCATTTACCAAACATTATATTTGTCTCAATTTGGCAAAACTGATCATTGTTCGAACATAATTGAATAGTGGTAGCGAAAGAATAATTGTGTGCAAAGGGGAACGAACGAAAGCATTTCGTACGAATGTAACGCATGCGCAGTGGTTGTTTACACATGTGGGATTTCGCCGACTTTTTTCTTTTAAACAGAAAGCCATGATATACTAAATATAAACAATTGTCAATTAAAACAATTTGACAAGGAGAAGCAAAAATGGTTAAACTTACTGCAGAGTTGATTGAACAGTCCGCACAATACACAAATGCGCTGCGAGACCGGGAACTTGATTTACGGGGTACGCATTTCAATTTTGTGGGTGGGGTGATCTTTTTTCAAAACGCATCGAAATGTAAGTTCAACCTCTGTCATTATAGTTATGCATGGTCGAAATGTTTTACTTTACTTTGATGAAGGGACTTCCTTGCCACACAGTATGTCCTCGTTTGAATAGCGGAGATTCCAACTTGTTGACAAAAAAATGATTGTTTACACAAGTTTGAGAACGTTTTCAAACGTCTTTTTTACTAACCACAGGAACTTCAGTGAGCAGCCAAATACCAGTCACGATATGATAAAACCTCAAGTCTAAAACTACCACAGACCCTCTCTTTAGTGTCCACCTTGGTTGAAGTAACTTAGAAATGCAGTATTAAAATCTATTTTGAGCAGTCCAACTAATTTGACGTTATTGGGAAATGTTGAGAAAATTTTGTATTTGGCAATATCTCCTGTCGGGTGACGGTCGGTTCGGCAAATGACTAGTTCGGTTAAAAAGTAAACTAGAGTTAAAGGTCTGGCTGGTTTGGTAAAAACCTATACTAGGCTAATAGTGATTGTACCTGGCGTATGAAATGTATTTCTTTTAGCACTTAATTTATGAAATTCCTCCTTTAAACAACTAGTTTGATTGTTTTCATGCTTAGGTTGAGAAATTCATAATTGATTAATTTGAGTGTTTGCATTATAAAACGAACTGCACAGATTTTACTTTAATCAAATCAGAGACATAGATAACACCCATGTTTGTAAAAATGAAATGCCTATAATAATTGTAATTATGTTAATTACAGTGTGTATCAAAATAGAAATAAACTGTTTTGCAAGTATGTAAATAAAAGTTAGTATTAATTAACTAATAAAGGTTTTTACCGAACCAGCCAGACACTTTCCTGTAGTATTAATTAACTAATAAAGGTTTTTACCGAACCAGCCAGACACTTTCCTGTAGTTTACTTTTTTACCGAACTACTCATTTACTGAACCAACCTGTAATCCTCCCGTCAAATAAAACTTTCAAACAATTCAGAGGATGCTGGCAATTTTCACCTCGACTTATGAGGATTTGCACCCGGGACCCTCAGTACAAGGGGCCGATGCTCTACCACTGTTCCATTGTCACCCATGTTTGTCATTAGATGATTATACAATGTTTGTCTTCTACATTCAGGTTACAAGATACCAGTGATTGAGAACATGGGAGCAACACTGGTGAGTGCAAGAGAAAGACATCTTAGTTTGGTTTTTGTAAAGAGGGTTTAATGCTGTGTCAACAGTTTCTGTTTAGTTTTAAGTAGATGTTTAACTGGTCTTTAGCGTGCTTATGATTTGTACATATAAAGGAGTGATGCTTTGTATGTAGTAGAAAAAAGTTTTTCTAATGGTGACTTATAACATATGGTGTTGGGAAAAAATGATTTAGTTTGCAACAAATATTTTGAAAACCCTTACACAGCTTGATAGACATTGGCACCGTTTGAAATTGGTTGAATGCTGTGTTTTGTGGTCATTTGCATCTCAGTTAAAAGACAAATCAGATTTAATAAATTTAAGATCAGGCAAAGTATGAGGCTGTCCTACTAGAAAATGATCTTTAACATTTTCTGGAAACATTGGATACAAATTGCTGACAAATCCAGGATGTACCCATTTTTGTATATTTTAAATCTATTGATGAGTCTAGTCTAGATAAAACTTTCATATTATGGGCTGTACCTCTTTCTTTTTTATTGAAACATAAATGTAGACTTTTATCTCAGTAAACATATTCAGCCCAATTATTTTACTTGATTGGTACAAGAAAATGTACCTTATAACCAAGTTTTTGTTTGTATTTACCAATATTGTCGGATACAGGTCAATGTGGAAAGTGAATTAAAAAGAAAGTACTTCCTCATTTTGCTCTTAACCAGAAGATATTTGAAGACCCTTGTTTCAGATCAGAAGATCATATGTAACACAGTCAAAGTCATTTCTGACAATCTTCAATATAACATAATTTCATAAGACTGCTGTGGTTCGTTTTAGATTTGACCAGACAAGTCAGTTCAATTCAGTCAAGCTAACTGTTAACTTAATGAATTGTTCTTCCAGACAGTAATATACAGTCGAGCTTCGATAGTCTGAACATTGTTAATCTGGATCATTCGTCATCCGAACAGATTTTGTAATCGTCGCATGCAGAAAGTCGAGTTTGTAAAAGGTTTAAACTTGCTGCATTGACAGTGATTAGGAGTCAATGTCTGGCAATCATTTTTACGTTTTTTTTTACTTTCCAGTAATTATTATGAAAAACGGTATAGGTAAACATTTCACTGGAAACTCGCCAATTGTTTATTCCGGATTATTCGTTAAAACAAAAATACTCCTGGGAACGAAAGTGTTCGGATAAACGAGGCTCAACTGTATTTCAAATATGATAACTGCAGACCTGCTATTGTTCCTGCCTAAGCCCCAGATTTCTGGTTTTGAGGAGGTGCGATGGTCAATCCTTTATAATATACATCTATATCGAGTTGGTCAAAATACTTTTAACCCTTTCCCAAACAATAACGACATTTAGTGACTTTGTTGCAGACGACTTAAGAAAACAATGTGTGAAAAGGAGAAATTGCTAGTAATGAGCAATTTTTCCTTTTCCCACAAGGTTTTCTGCTCTTTCTGAAAAGTATCGTTCAATTCAATTTCATCACATTTTGAAATGTCGTCTGCAAACTCTTTCAATTTGGGACATTCGAAAATTTGTTGTTTGGGAAAGGGTTAAGGTCGATATTTACGCTGAGTCTACAATAAAAGCTTCCAAAGGTTGATTAGTTCAGGCTCTATTCATCATCCATTGGGGCCTTGCTTGATGTTGTTAAAATCAATATCTTTTAGATGCCCATGTTTAACTCTAACACAATTTGAAGACGGTTATTATGCAAGGTTTTCATTAAGATTTGAAGTAACAGATCCAGGTTGGGATCTAAACGATTCAGCATGACAACCCTCTTTTGTAATAATTTATGACGGTGCACGAAGTTTCAAAGGAATTTTAACTGATTGTTTGCAATGTTTACCCTGTTTTGCGACTGATTGGTTAAGATTATTGCCATAAGCCCGTAAAGGTGGCATAGATTGCAGATTGAAAAAAACATATGAAAAAAAGTGTGAGCAATCAATTTTCTGGACCAAGAATGGAAGGCCTGTGATTTTCATTATGAAAGAAATTGGATTTTCTCATTTAAGGATCAGTTTGATACAATAGACTTTTCCGACAATGACGTTCGAAAGTTGGACGGGTTCCCACAGCTCAGGCGCCTGAAAAGCTTGTTATTTAATAATAACAGAATTGTGTAAGTAGAATTTTATACAAACATGACAGGCAACTGCAGTTTGACAATTGATGTTTGTTTTATAAAGATTTCTTTTAACAATTTATTAGTTATGTTGCAATGCCCGGCCAAACATGAATAGAAGAAATCCCTTGGTTTAACTGTCCACATGGTCAAGTTCAGACAATAATTATCAATCATTCTGTAGGTAAAAGGAGACTCTCATGAACATCACAATTTATCCTTTGGGTAATGTGAACCCAAAATAAAAGAGAGGATAGAAAATGAATCCCAAACATTATTAAAAATGTTGTTAGATAGTTGATATAATTGCACAGTTTTTATTAAAATTATTGCACTTGTGGCAACTACAAACATTTTGAAGATTAGAGGATTCCTTTTAAGGAGTATTATGGCATAATTTGCTGATAAATTTGTAATGCAAAAGGAGTAGACATATAGATGAAGATACCATGACACAAGAGTTTTAATGTTCTGATGCATGCACTAGAATTTGGAAGAAATTCCAAATTGAAAAAAGATCCTAAAATATTTATAAACTTTTTATCTCTATGAAAATTGGAATAAATCATCATGAGGTTCATGTCAAAGGGAAGGTGTCTGTGACAGCAGAGCTTCATATTCTTTTCAGGAATAAATAAAACAGGCAAAATTGGCCCATTGCACGAAAAAGGGTGGTAATTTTGTGAAATGATGGCCCCTAACATTTACCTTAATTATCCTTCAACCCTTACAGTGCTTATATTGTCTTCATGCTTACGCAAACAGGTTAGAACCCAGGCCACCGGCAAATTTACGTGACGGCTGGCCTGTGATCTTACCCATTTGCTACTCTGAGTATCTTTCCTCAACAAAAAAAGCAGTTATTTAAGGTTTTGGAAAGCAAACAATAGAGAAATCCATAAGAAAATTATCCAGCATTCTAAGGGTTTAATGTGAACATCAAAAGAAGAAGCTCACAAGGCACAGTTCTTTAAAAAGTATGTGGTCATATTTTGAAGTTGTATTTTGGTGTAAAAATTTATCCGGCTTAGCTTCGGGCCATTATCCAATTTCCTTAGGCTCATCAGGTGATATTCTTATGGCTTACACTATAACATTTTGATTCATTTCACAAATCATCCATTATGTAATCATCTTACTTTGTTTATTTTCACTAGACGAATTGGAGAAGGCCTTGGAGAATGTGTCCCTAACTTGGAATCTTTGATACTGTCCAACAACAGTTTACAAGAGTTAGGCGACCTAGATAACTTAACTTCACTGAAGAATCTTGTTTACTTGAGGTAAGAATATCAGTCCTTGAAAGCGTATTAAAGGTTCATATGGTTTAAAAAAGATATAATGGGTCCTTCCATTTTTTGAAAAGCTAGATTAAGTCTTGCAATGAACCCCAGTTATGATGTTTATGAAACTAGCCAAGCTTTAATTGATTTGCCAATGCATTGTCTAGGATTTTCTTTGCATTATGTACCAGGTGCCTATAAATGTCACCTTCCCAATTCGATTTCTTTTTATATCATGCAGTTTTCCAAGAATTCAAAGTCACAACAGCTTTTTGAATTCCTAATTCAAGAATTTCAGTGATAAAACTTCCAAGAATTAACAAGCATTTGTATTTCCCCAATGCAATGGAAAAAGGCCGAGGTGTCTGGTGGTCTTGATAAAGTAAATGGGGCATGGTTAGCTAGTCTCTCATCA
Organism: Cerastoderma edule; assembly: GCA_947846245.1. Classification (NCBI taxonomy): domain Eukaryota; kingdom Metazoa; phylum Mollusca; class Bivalvia; order Cardiida; family Cardiidae; genus Cerastoderma; species Cerastoderma edule. The sequence continues at coordinate 43,157,134 of OX401405.1, read as the reverse complement.
TTGATCAAATATGTTCATGTGGGAAAGCAGTTGGTGGCTAGAAAGAACTACTTTGCAGTATAATTTACTTTTGAGGAAATACTATGGGTATGAAAAGGTGTGTTTATAACTTTATAGTCATATAGTGTGATATGGCTGATAAACAGTTGAAAATGATTTTTGACCCAAAGTGGTCAACCAACAAACAAACTTTAAGGTATGGCAACAAATGTGGTTAAGTAAATGGACTAAATTTTCTTTACAATTTGGGGCAGACGCCATTGTGACAAAAAGGAAAATGCTTTCCAGGAGGAGTTGATTGTTTAATTCTGAAATCCTTTCATGTTTTGAAGGCAAGTAAGTTCTCAAACTTTAACCCTGTTCTTGTATAAATTAATGAAAAAAAAAGAATGAACTTTCATCCTTGAAGAAACTTTTGTCTTGAAGGATTGGATATTTCAGATACTATCTATTTTCAGTTTATTACGGAATCCAGTGACCACAAAGAAACATTACAGACTGTATGTTATAAATAAGATACCATCATTACGTGTTCTAGACTTCCAAAGAGTTCGTTTAAAGGTTGGTAGTCAAAAATGATCCTTTGTTTTCACTGTAATCAAACATTAAAAAACACCATTACAAATAATCTATTACCTGTTTTAAGTATTAGCCAAATTTGAACCCCTTTAAGATACTTTCTTAGAGATGTGTGTATTTGGAGTAACAAATGTAAAAAAATTGGTATTGACAATCCTTATCACTAAATCAAAAACTGTTTTCCATTTGTTTAATAGGTTGCTAAAAAGGACTCGCGTTTGTCTGATCTTTGGGAAAGCCGGTTAATAAACAAATGGGGGAATTCTTCTTCCTATGATTTGCTTTTGTTACGTGACAACTAAAAATGAATTTCATATCAATTACCTTCCTTTGATTTTCACATTGAAATAAAAATTACATGAATGAAGTTGGCAAATAAAAAATTCTTTCCAGGAAAAATTTTGAAATAAGAAATTTGATTTGAAATGGCATTTTGTTCTTTTGAGTTTTTGATTTCGTTATACCTTTTTAAACCTTCTGTGTAGATGTACCTTAACATCCGATGTATAAATAGTGCTTATTTTTTCCCATATTTTCTTGCTCACTTAATGGCAAAGCCTAGGCGGTGATTGTGAACTGAAAAACTAAGATTATATCTTATAGGCAAGAAGTAACTTAATAATATTTACGCTGCTTGTTTTCCTCCTCATTCGAACCATATTCGTTTGACGGAAATGATGTATGCGCCCATACCCATGCCTGGAAAATAGGTTTTTCTGAAGACCCATGTGACAATGGTATCTAAAATTACCACCTCTTACTCTAAAATAAGACGCTGTTTATAAAATAAATGATTTAAGATTTCTGCAATTTTAATGTTCTAGATCTTCTTTGTATAGTTAGGAACAAGGTTGGGAAGCTGTTAATAATCTAGTTCTATGTTACTTCAGAAATATTTGTTGTTCTTTTTATGGAAGAAGATGATTTGTTTCAAAAAGTTAAAATCTCCATCTCTGAGAGAGTTTCTTTAAACTGCAAAGAAGAGAATGCTAAGCCTTATGTTTTAAGTGTTTTTTCATACATTTAGTCTTAGTTTGGTGTTTGTTTGGACTAACACATGCATTATTTCTATGAAAATAAATTCATGTGAAAAGAATGTCAAATAAAGAATAAAAGTCATTGTTCAAGGGAATGTATGGGGGGGGGGGGGATTATGGTTATATGATAAAGAAATAGTGTACATGATGTAAGTGCTTACAAGTTATGAAAATTATTGATTTTTGTCTTGGAAAACTGAAATTTCGGGATCACAAACTTCTAGCACAAATAATTTATACCTCAAAAACTTTTGAATACTTCAAATTGTTTAAGTTATTTTCCTATCAACTGTTTATTCATAAAGTTTATGGAAGCAGACACATATGGTTGTAATGTTAAATGAAAAAAGACTAAAGATATTTTTTTTTTTTTTTGTAATTTCTCCTACGGGATTTTTTTTCCTTTTTATTGGTCTTGGTAACAACAAAAAATGAAAATAAAAAAAAGATATGGAAGAATAACCTTCTGGGCCAGGGATTTCCCCCTGCTCTTTTGACCAGGAACCTGGTTACTTTGCTTAGTTTTATGCTAAATCCACTGATGATGTCCCCCCCCCCCCCAATACCACGCCTTCTTTGCAAATCTCCTCCTATAACATATATTAACGAAACCTCAGTTCTTTAATTAATATCAAAATTATGAACCCTATATGACTGTAACACAACTATAAAGGTGTGTTGATGTTTAAATTCCATTCATTCTTTGACTAGAGAGGTCTTGCATGGCACATGGCGAAACGAATAATAATCCAAAGCTGAGCCCGATGACTTTTCCCATTCAAAGACACCAGCCATCTATTCCATTGATCCTGTTTCCTTTATGTATTCTTTCAAACAAACAAGATGTAAATAAAACACGAGAAAAAAGTAAAAAATAAGTAGAGAATGATGTAAACATGACGTCATGTCGTTCTTATGATGTCATGATTTGTCGCGTTGATGTGTTATATGGCTAGTGCCGGATATTACAAATGTTATAAGGCACTTAGTTATCGGTCCCAAAATGACACTAGTGACAGGATAAACTGCGACACATTCTTAAAACAATGGTAGTAAGAGTTTCCTTCAGGCAAGTGTTACTATGGTATATCCGTAAGTTTGTTCAAAGAATTTTAAATCCACAAATAAATCAAGTTGTAATGATTTATTGTTAAATTATTTCATAGGAAAGAGAAGCAGCAACAAAGATGTTCAAGGGCAAGAAAGGGCAAGCTTTGGCAGCAGATATTGGTAAAAAGAGTAAAACATTTGTTCCGGGTGAAGGACTGCCAGAGGCCAAGAAAGGCGGACCATCAAAAGAAGATGTGGCAGCAATTAAGGTATGTACCTATTCAGTGGATAAGTGGGTGAAAGGGCTCAGTTGCATAGTGGTTAGAGTACAAGGTACCGTTTTACTAAACACTTTAGGAAAATATTTGCGTACGGCTAAACTGATAAGCATGGATAGTATGTTTAATGTTAAATAAAAGTACAATATTGCAATGTGACATCTCATTTGAAGGGTCTCGGCAATATTTTCTTTATTGGCATTCAAAATTTGGGTTTTCCTCTATGACTATTGGGGTCCTGCTTGGCCCAGTGGTTATGGTCGTAGATTTACGAGAACTCGGGTTCAGGGTTCAAGCCCAACCAACACCTCTTGTTTCGTGGGAGTGGCCTTTTGCAAGTCACTTCAGAGCCCTAGCCCAGCACTGGTGGATCCAGGCAAGCCTTACATGACTGAAAAACTGTTGATATGCCTTAAAAAACAAATAAAGGACACAACATAGGGACACAAATCAAATTATGTCAATGCTAGGAAAAACCCCAGTGCTTATGCACAAATAGATTGACTCTTAGATTTTTTATAGAGACTACAACAATGGTTCAGTGTTTGACCATAGAAGACCATCACAGTTTGTAAGCAATGCATCACAAGGTTCAAGGTGCATGAATAGGGTTACTGAGAATTAGTACATGGTAGTGACATGTTAAACATTAATACAGTGAAAAAACTAATTGAAACAAGCACATGTTTTTTTTTTTTTTATTTTTTGTATTTTGTTAAAATCCATATCCAGCTGGCAACTGATCTGTTCATACTAAACACTAAAGCCCTCCTCACTCTCAGGTGTAAATTTTCCTTTTTTCTGCTGGCTCTTTGACAAAACATAGCTAGTTGATTGTAATTTTTTTCTTTTTCAAATATTCTGAGGTATGTTTCATGGAGGAATTAGATAGAAAAGTTGGAAAATATCTTCCTTTCAAACAATGTCAAGAAAGCTGTTTTCAATGAAGATTATATCCCTCCCCGATTTGTGTTGGTTTTTGGTCTGCTTGCAAGTGGGAATTTTTTTGGGGAAAATGGCCATGCTGTTCACATCATTTACTCCCCAAACATCAATGAATGGTTGATATAGTTTAACTGTCTCATTATTCCATTGTGAATAATATACCAACTAGAGTCTGAATTGTGTTGTATAGGGAGTTAATTAAGTGAAAGCACCCTTGTCAATAGGCCTAAAAATTGAGTTAACTTTGGAAAGACAACCTTTGTTGTGATAGCAATAAGTAAGTAACCTCTATGGGATTTTGAAAGAATTTTGTGAAGATTCCATTGATTGTTGGAGTGGCAGACAACTCTTTACTGGTGGTATTTGGGTTTTCTGTTTGAAAGTCATATCCCTTGTTTAGTAGTGTATATTAAAAAGTTTTGCCTCCAGGATAACTATATAACCCGCTTTGTTCACACAGGTTGTATTGTGGTGTACACAGGCTATCATAATAGTTGACTTGGATGAGACTTTTGTATTTGAATACAATCATAAGATACTTTAAGTGGGTTTTTTTTTTCTGATCATAAAAGTTATATATGATTTGATTCAAAGCCTATTTCTATGACAATCATATTCAACGGCAAATCAAATTTGAGATAATACTCAAAGCTTCATTAGCAAAAAACTACTGCTTCAAAAGTGTTATTAGACTTATAAAAGCAAATATTGTCACAGCAATGAAATAAACACCTGTTGCTATATATGTAACAAACTAGCCAATGATCATAAACCAATGTACTTCTGTTATGATATGGATTAATTGTAGTTGCTGCAAAAAACATTCAGACTTTTTGTCCTTACATGCAACATATTTATTAGACAAAATTCATCAAAAACTTGTTTCAAAATGTTTCTTTTGGCTCTAGGCATTGGAAAACCATGTTGCTTGACAAAATATAAAATACTTAATGACAGGCAATTGAAACATTATTGATTTCTCCTGTCATAAAAGTTTTTGAAATCTTTAGCTACAAAAACATGTATTGGCAGATACATGAGGGAGTTAAACTATTTTGGTAACATAACATTGATAATTTGTATGTTTTCCTTTTCAGTTGGCCATTGCTAATGCAAAGACATTAGAAGAAGTGGAGAGGTTAAATAACATGTTAAAAACGGGACAGATACCTGGTAAAATGGCCCTCAGTAAGACTGGTAAGTTGAGAAAACAAATTCTTTTATCTTTATTGACCATAATCAATTGTGCATTACAGTCTAACTTGTGTTAAGCAACCACACTTTTAAGCAGCCAACCTGCCTGAAACAACCACTACAGAAAGTCCCATTCTTAGATTTATAGTGTACAACAATTTGTGTTAAGCAGCCAACCTGTCTTAAACAGCCAATTTACTCTGTAGGCTGGCCTCTTAACACAAGTTTGGCTGTACTTTCAAAGTTATGATAAAATTGATCAGACAGAGGGTCCTTATGTGCCAAGTTGTGAGTGTGACGATGTAAAGGCGCGCAGTTCACTTTTGTATGGGTCAGTTTCATGGAAGTTTTGGCTGGACACCCTAGAGCCTTAGTCTTGTGCTTCCTGGATGCACAACCAGTACTTGTGCAGACTTTGGATCAAAAAAGGGCTGCAAGGAGAAACAAATTTCTCAAAGGATTCAAACCATGACCCTTGTGGCACTTAACCCCTGGCCTGAACCACTGTCCTAGATTATTATTACTCATCCTAAGTCCGTTCATGACTGTTTGGTAAAGATTTAGCCCATTTATCACATAATACAAGGAGGGGAATCCATCCCATGGCTTTTTGCACAGATTTTCATTGAAATACTTAATAAATGCAAAATTGTTCATCAGAGAATATAGTCAAGTCCCTTAAACCTCAAACAAGCACATATATGACCAGATTCATTCACCCACCCCCCAGCTTTTTGGTTTCAAAGTTGAATAATTTCATCAATAGACTTCCAAAAATCAAGAGAATTAGGCCTCTTTCCAATTCGAGGAAGAAATACCTTGTATGATAGCATAATAAATCAAAAGCCCTTTTATTGAATGTACGTTACTTCTCTCTTCAGGTGGAGGTGATGAGGAAGAAATGGAAACTTGAGACTTTCAACAACCACACATTGATCATCGCCATTTTTCATTGAATATTATATCATGACCCCTCTAGCACTAAAAAAGCATGACTAGGATTTATTTTTCTGTAGCGAAACAAAATGGATTAGGTGGGGGGAGGAGGATGTGTATGAAAATATTTGCCCACTTTCTTGGGGTATTAAAGAAATTTACTTTGGGGTACACAATATTGCACCATAGTCATCCTTTTTGTGGAAATAGTCTTTCATTTATCAGATTTAAAAAAACAAAAATCCAACCCAAATCCACATAAACTGATTGGTGTTCAGTTGTTAAGATAACAAACGGTATCTGAATACTTTGCCTACATTAATTATCAATTAAGCTTTAAATCCAATAACATCTGTCTAAAGTTGACAATTTGATTAAAATAAGGGTTTAAGGAAGGAATAAAACAAGTAAGCACTTTGGTGATTCCTTCTGGAATCTATAACTAAGTCAGTAATGCGTTTTTGAGGGTAATAGAGTAGTTAGTATGAAGAATATACTATTTCTCTTAATTTCTGGGGGAGTATATCAACAAACTGTTTCTGGGGGAAGCAGGATTTTGTATATATATCATGTATAACTTGAGTGACTTGGCCATCCTTTTTATTTAGGATATTTTATGACAATTGTTCTTTATCAGCCATTTATTTCATAGAGCCAATTTGGGTTTTGTATAACTACAAAGTCTATTATATATGAAGATGCCAACTTTTTCAAGGGTTCAGTGCAAGACTATAGTAAGTTCTTTATGTTTGAGTAAGGCTTGCTAAAGACTTATGCTGAGCCCTTGATTTGTTGAAGTGATTTATTGGTTGCTTCTTGATATGGCAAGTATTTATATTTTGTCTTGGGTGAGAGGTTATAAAGAATTGGCTTAATTCATGGTGGCTAAGAACTATCTGCAATACCGGGTGTTTAGATACTATTGACATTTTTGTTTAATCAGATATTAATGCTGGTAAGAATGGAGCTGTGACACTTGATGCATGCAGTAATGCCTTTGAAATATTGAATGGAGTTTGTGTACTAATGCATAATGCTAATTTGTTTCTGCTACAAGTCTTATGTGAGAAACTTTGGTATAAGAGGACGGTTTCAATGGTTGCTCACAGAAGAGATTTGAAGACGATTCTCGATCAAACAACTTGTGAACAGATCTATTTTGAAATGTTTGGGGAAAAAAACAACTTTTTCCTGTGAACGAGCTTTCCTTTTCTAATCATTTCATCGAAATTTGATTTCTACATGGTCAACTGCATTTTTTTGTTATTTAGATACATGTAATTCAAAGAAGGAAAATTGACATAGTTGTATGGCAAATAATCAGGATAAAATTGTTGTATGGCAAATAATCATGATAAAATTGGATCTTCCAGTAAAACCATACTGTAAGGCTTGTAGCAGTAAAAACATGATTGTTAATGATGTATGTTGATACTGATACTTTGTGTTCTTCAATAAAAGGTCGAGAAGCGATAAACCCAGTGTTCCTTTTATCTACCCAACATTCAACTAACTAATAATTTCTGTGTAAATTATACATTGCAGATTGATGGATTCAACAAGAAGGAGAAGAGATAATGCTGCATTGTCTTGGGGAAAGTATGGTATCTCTCAGGGCCCTCTTGATAATTTATTTCAAGGGTTCAATGCAATACTATAGTAAGTGCTTCATCTTTATGAAGCATTTACTATAGTCTTGCATTGAACCATTGATTTACTCCCATGAGCTTGCTCGCTGTAAGCTTGTGTGATCATACATTTATCTTGAAAATTTCTTGTTACAGGTTTAATTGGCACATTATCAAAAACCCTTTCCCGAACATGCTTGAAGTTATAATGGTCGAACAGTGGATCTCGCATTCAAATCTAAAGAAAAAACTTTCCGGACTCGAGAAGACATCGTTTTGAGATCATAATTAACGAAAGTTGCTCTGAAAGCTTGTATCTAGGTCAAGTTAAAGTTTGAGTGGGGTCAGATGTTCATTTAGTAGTTGTCGAGAAAAAGTATTAATACCACTTCATCTGTCACAGATCTGATCTATTCTCAAAACATACTTTGCTTTTAAAAAGCTACCTTGTCTTGAAAATAGCCAGGTAAAGTTCAATCATGTATGTTTTGGTTATTGTAGATGTATCAAGAAGTCAATCTAAGGAGACACTATGTAATCCGCTTCGGAGCCATAGATCTAAGTTATGGTGAAGAATATTCATAGGTCAAGTTCAATCGTGGTGGTGTAAAAAGTAGCCTATTGGGTTTTTGATATATGTTTCAACAAACGAGCCCATGATATTTGTGTTGGAAGATCTGTTCAAATAGATAATGGATGGGGTTGGACGCAAAAGGTGGCCACTATAATACACAGATTTGGCCTAATCTTAACCCAGATTGTTCAGAGGATATCTCACTATGTCAAGTTTTACCGTGATTTAGTGGATTGATTAAGGAGACTTGAACCAAATTGATCCTGTGTATGGGTTCAAATCCCTGTAAAGACATTTGGCTTCTCATGAGAGGAGATTTCCTGGTTGACTTATGGAATGCCGTTGGTTCTATCCAGCTTGACATGTCCTAACGGACAGTCAAATTGGGGTTCTTTATCCATTAATCTGAACTCGGTAGTAATGTTGATGCGATGTAGGTCCATTTTAAGATAAAGAAATCTAGTGTGATCATTAGCAAGAAAGGTTCAATTTTGGCAAATCCGAATAGAACTTGATTCTAGCTGTCGCAATCTTGTCTATCATTCAACACTGATGCTTAAAATGTGTTACCGGCTATGCTCTCTATCCTACAACACACAACAGAAAATGTGCAAGTATTTAAGACATTCTTATGACAGATTGCTGTAGTGAATGTTTGACTCGTATAGTGTTCAAAGTCTTGGAGACAGAAATGTGAACAAAAGTCATGTGTTCCAAGACAAAGCTTAAAAGATTCTAAGGTGCTTGACTCTATAGTGTTCTGAGACTAAGCATTGTAGATTCCAAGGTGTTTGATCCATGTAGTGTTCTTAGACTAAGCATTGTAGATTCCAAAGTGTTTGATTCATGTAGTGTTCTGTGACTAAGCATTGTAGATTCCAAAATGTTTGATTCATTTAGCTTTCTGAGACATAGCCTTGTTGATTCCAAAGTGTTTGATCAATGTAGTGTTCTTAGACCAAGCATTGTAGATTCCAAGGTGTTTGATCCATGTAGTGTTCTGTGACTAAGAATTGTAGATTCCAAAATGTTTGATTCATTTAGCGTTCTGAGATTGAGGATTGTAGATTCCAAGGTGTTTGATTCATGTAGTGTTCTGTGACTAAGTATTGTAGATTCCAAAGTGTTTGATTCATTTAGCGTTCTGAGACTAAGCCTTGTTGATTCCAAAGTGTTTGATTCATGTAGTGTTCTGTGACTAAGAATTGAAGATTCCAAAATGTTTGATTCATTTAGCGTTCTGAGACATAGCCTTGTTGATTCCAAAGTGTTTGATCAATGTAGTGTTCTTAGACCAAGCATTGTAGATTCCAAAGTGTTTGATCCATGTAGTGTTCTTAGACCAAGCATTGTAGATTCCAAAGGTGTTTGATTCATTTAGCGTTCTGAGACTAAGCCTTGTTGATTCCAAAGTGTTTGATCCATGTAGTGTTCTTAGACCAAGCATTGTAGATTCCAAAGTGTTTGATCCATGCAGTGTTCTTAGACCAAGCATTGTAGATTCCAAAGTGTTTGATTCATTTAGCGTTCTGAGATGAGGATTGTAGATTCCAAGGTGTTTGATTCATGTAGTGTTCTGTGACTAAGTATTGTAGATTCCAAAATGTTTGATTCATTTAGCGTTCTGAGATTGAGGATTGTAGATTCCAAGGTGTTTGATTCATGTAGTGTTCTGTGACTAAGTATTGTAGATTCCAAAATGTTTGATTCATGTAGTGTTCTGTGACTAAGTATTGTAGATTCCAAAATGTTTGATTCATTTAGCGTTCTGTGACTAAGTATTGAAGATTCCAAAATGTTTGATTCATGTAGTGTTCTGTGACTACGCATTGTAGATTCCAAAATGTTTGATTCATGTAGTGTTCTGTGACTAAGAATTGTAGATTCCAAAATGTTTGATTCATGTAGCGTTCTGAGACTAAGCATTGTAGATTCCAAGGTGTTTGATCCATGTAGTGTTCTTAGACTAAGCATTGTAGATTCCAAAGTGTTTGATCCATGTAGTGTTCTTAGACTCAGCATTGTAGATTCCAAAGTGTTTGATTCATTTAGCGTTCTGAGACTGAGGATTCTAGATTAAAAGGTGTTTGGGTCATGCGTGTTTCCAGGGAAAGCATTGTAGAGTCCAATGTCTTCAATTAATGCATTGTCCTAAGACTAAACATCATAGACTCCAAGATGTAAAACTTCGCGCAGGAATACTTCCCTTTGTTACACCACAGTACAGCGCCACTGCCATCACAGAAATCACGTGATGACAGATACAATCATGTGACCCAAACAATTTAGCACAGACGCCAAAAAAAAGGGTTCTGTATGATTGAATTCAACATGCCTTGCTTCATGCACACTTGTCAGTCATGACTATGTAATTTGTTTTCAAAATGTGTATTGATGAATCCACCTTGAGACGATCTTTTTTATAACGAAAATACACTGTTGATTTCCGTTACTTTGAAAGCATGACCCTATGTACTTTATTGCTTCATTCTATCGAATAAACCTTTCCTGGGTTGCCTGTTACGGGACCTTATTGCGTAACAACAAGGAAAAAATAAGGTAACGACCTAGTTTGAGCACGATTTAAGCAACTTCTGTCAAGACTTTTTACATATGAATGTATTTTTGACCATTACATTTTATATTGATAGTGCAAAAAGAGTCCAAATTCTAAAATTGAAAAGATTCTGTATTCAGATTGCGATTCAAAATTTATAATGAAAAAAAAAGGTATAATCATATCTGGGAGGATTTTTTCTGTGATGGCAGAGAGCTCCTAATAAATATGAAGATCACTGTGAAGGAGATTGTGTTTGAGTTATACAGTGTCCCTAGTAAAAAGTGTTGAAGTGATGTGTCCTGAGACATAACATTGTAGAGTCCAGGGTACCGTTTTACGAAACAGTTTACGCCTAAGATTTCCGTAAGTCTAAAACAACAGTTCCTCTTTTATCTATTTGGCTAAGCAATATTGCAAAGTAACACATCATTGGAATCGTCTCTCCGAGACGCTTCAAACGATGTGTCGCATTGCACATTGCAATATTAAAGATACTATCCATGTTTATCAATTATGACTTGCGCAAATATTTTCCCCAAGTTGTTTAGTAAAACGGTACCCAGGGTGTTTAAGCCATAAAGTGTCCTGAGACTAAGATTTGTAGAGTATAAGGTGTTTGAGTTATGTAGTGTTCTGAGACTAAGAATTGTAGAGTGTAAGGTGTTTGTGTTATGTAGTGTTCTGAGACTAAGAATTGTAGAGTGTAAGGTGTTTGTGTTATGTAGTGTCCTGAGACTAAGAATTGTAGAGTGTAAGGTGTTTGAGTTATGTAGTGTCCTGAGACTAAGAATTGTAGAGTGTAAGGATTTTGTGTTATGCAATGTCCTGAGACTATGAATTGTAAGGTGTTTGTGTTATGTAGTGTCCTGAGACTAAGAATTGTAGAGTGTAAGGTGTTTGAGTTATGTAGTGTCCTGAGACTAAGAATTGTAGAGTATAAGGTGTTTGAGTTATGTAGTGTCCTGAGACTAAGAATTGTAGAGTGTAAGGTGTTTGAGTTATGTAGTGTCCTGAGACTAAGAATTGTAGAGTATAAGGTGTTTGAGTTATGTAGTGTCCTGAGACTAAGAATTGTAAGGTGTTTGTGTTATGTAGTGTCCTGAGACTAAGAATTGTAGAGTGTAAGGTGTTCGAGTTATGTAGTGTCCTGAGACTAAGAATTGTAGAGTATAAGGTGTTTGTGTTATGTAGTGTCCTGAGACTAAGAATTGTAAGGTGTTTGTGTTATGTAGTGTCCTGAGACTAAGAATTGTAGAGTATAAGGTGTTTGAGTTATGTAGTGTCCTGAGACTAAGAATTGTAGAGTGTAAGGTGTTTGAGTTATGTAGTGTCCTGAGACTAAGAATTGTAGAGTATAAGGTGTTTGAGTTATGTAGTGTCCTGAGACTAAGAATTGTAAGGTGTTTGTGTTATGTAGTGTCCTGAGACTAAGAATTGTAGAGTGTAAGGTGTTCGAGTTATTTAGTGTCCTGAGACTAAGAATTGTAGAGTATGAGGTGTTTGTGTTATGTAGTGTCCTGAGACTAAGAATTGTAAGGTGTTTGTGTTATGTAGTGTCCTGAGACTAAGAATTGTAGAGTATAAGGTGTTTGAGTTATGTAGTGTCCTGAGACTAAGAATTGTAGAGTGTAAGGTGCTTGAGTTATGTAGTGTCCTGAGACTAAGAATTGTAGAGTGTAAGGTGTTCGAGTTATTTAGTGTCCTGAGACTAAGAATTGTAGAGTATGAGGTGTTTGTGTTATGTAGTGTCCTGAGACTAAGAATTGTAAGGTGTTTGTGTTATGTAGTGTCCTGAGACTAAGAATTGTAGAGTATAAGGTGTTTGAGTTATGTAGTGTCCTGAGACTAAGAATTGTAGAGTGTAAGGTGCTTGAGTTATGTAGTGTCCTGAGACTAAGAATTGTAGAGTGTAAGGTGTTTGTGTTATGTAGTGTCCTGAGACTAAGAATTGTAGAGTATAAGGTGTTTGTGTTATGTAGTGTCCTGAGACTAAGAATTGTAGAGTGTAAGGTGTTTGTGTTATGTAGTGTCCTGAGACTAACAACTGTAGAGTGTAAGGTGTTTGAGTTATGTAGTGTTCCGATACTTAGCATTGGAAGATGCAGGTTGTTTTATTCATTTTGCCAGAAATCGGATTAGCCAATTGCACAGGACCCTCATACATCAATTTATTTTTAGGTTCCTCAATAATGTGTCTGACACCGAGCATTATCAACCCCATTGTGTCCGATTCATACATGTCCGTACACAAAATACTCGGAGCCTCTCTCCATTAGGGTTCAAATCCCGTTTACGGCAATTGGATTTACACAAAAGGCAGGTTCCCCCCCGGCTTGACTAGCTCCTATGGACAGTTGAGTGTAGGATCTTCCTCTATGATTTAAATGGGTCTTGCGTGGCACACTGGTTTAAGCTGGCGGACTTTGAACTCGAGGCCCCCGGATTCGAGTCCCACCGAAATCTGGTTCCATGGGAGGGACCTTTAGCAAGTCATTTCAGATCCCCAGCCCAGCGCTGGTGGATCCTAGAAAGCCGGTGTACATAACTGCAAAGTTATTGATACAGCGTTAAAACACTTGGGCCTAGTTAACAGATGTACTAGTACATGATTCTATCAATCTATCAGAGTCGGGCATCGCAACTTAACTGGAATAATGCTGACAGACGTAAAATCCAAAATGGTCAAAGCCAGAATTCAAGCGATGTTTCAAATGTGTGTCCCGTCATGAGACTTGGTAACGGGATAGGAAAATAATGTATTACAGGTTAGCGCCGACACGGTATTCTCAGAAAATATTGGTGAATTTTTCTTCCACCGTTTACCGTTTTGGTACAGGATGAAGGCCTATGTTTGAAACTCCTGCGGCTTTCATGGATCCACTAGTACTAAGCTAGGGCTCTGAGATTATTTGCCAGGGCACTCCTACGAAACAAATGTGGCTCGAACCCAGGACCCCCGAGGTTTTAAGTCGACTCATTGAAGAATAAAGCAAGTGATGCTTCTCTCATCGGCGTTACAACTTGGGGTACCTCATCTACCACTATAGAGACGTTTGTGTTCAATTTCAATTTGTACTGGTTTAACATTACATCAACATTATTTCAGTTATGTAGCGATGCCCGACTCTTAATGATGGAGGAAGAGCCCATACTCAACTGCCCATAAGGGCTGGTCAAAGCGGGTAGAACCATCGGCATTCCGTAAGTCAATCGGGAGACTGCATCTCGTGAAAATCCATATCCCTCAAGATTTGAACCCACGCGGAAAGGGGCCATGTGATTTCAAGGTCTGTATTCTAACCACGAGGCCCCACGTTTGTGTTCAATTTTTCTCCTGCGTGGACAAGCACGTTTAAGAAAGCCGAATATATTTGAGATTAAGACCCATGTGGTTAAGGTGTAAGGCTTGTAAGACAAGTTAGGGGTACCGAGTTTAATCCTCACTTTGGGTTTTCGTGGAACTTGTCTTCGTGCAAGATACTACCGATTCCTAGTAAACATTGGACTGGTGAAATAAAAATCCCGAAAATCCGTAACATATAACTGAAATACTGTTGATACGGCGTTTAATCCTATACAAGATATGTCTTAAAAGAATATGGAATAACGATTTACAGGTTACTAGTACTTGTTTAGTATCAAGGAAGCAGTCATCGAAAGCGAACTAAGTTTAAACATATTCCATTTGAAATAAATACAAAAACTAGTGGACGAAAGAAAAATATTGTCCCTTTCCAATGAATAAAATCATATTTAACTAAAACTTACAACCAAAATGAAGAATAAATGAGAAAGAGAAGAGGGGGCGCTTGAGGAATACGTTTCATCTATATCGAATATTTTATGAGCTTAGAAATTGCCGAATCGTATACTATCTTTAATAAATGTTTCGACACCATGAAAGATGTTTGGTTTCGTTGAAAAAGTTAACAATCTTCCAACACAATAGATGTAAAGCAAATAAGGTATTGCAAACTACAGGCACCAGAAGTGTCCATAATATGATAAAATGAATAAACGATATTTTATAGAAATTAGTTAGACAAAATATCGCCTTTTTTTCGCAACGAGTTCTTTACCTTTTACCAAACGCCAAATTTTCGAATATTCCAAATTGAAAGAGTTTGAGGACAACTTTTCAAAATGTGATGAAATTGAAAAACCATCTTCACACAGGACAGCAAACTGTGGGAAAAGGGGAATTTGCTTATTAAGAGTAATTTCTCTTTTTCCCACAACAACTTATTCGTTATTGTTTGGAAATGGAATGAGTCCCTCACAGCAGACATGACAATGTGAGGTTTAAAGGGTCCTGTGTAGCAAGGTGGTTAAGGCGGTGGACTCAGACTTCGGGGGTCCCATGTTCGAGCCCCACCGACACCTCTGGTTATGTGGAAGTGACCTTTAACAAGTCACTTTAAAGCACTAACATTATACTAGTGGATACAGGAGAGCCGTTACATAAATGAAATATTATTGATACGACAATAAACATCTCATAAACAAAAAGAGACAAACATTCACTGTTTAACCCTTTACCAAACGCATTTTTTTCGACTGTCCCAAAAAAAAAATAGTTTGCAGACTGCATCTAAATGTGATGACATTGGAAAATAAACTTCAGGTAGGGCAGAAATCATTGTGGAAAAATGAAAAGATGCTCGTTGGAAGCGATTTCTCCTTTTCCCACAATGTTTTCCAGAGTGGTCTTCAACAAAGTTGTTAAATGTTGTTTGGTTAAGGGTTAAACCTTATTTAGAGACAATGCTTTGTTTAAATTCATTTAGAGTAGATATTCAAGAAAATCGTTTACTGTTTAAACGCAAGTTAAAGAGACAACTCTTTGTTTAAATTCATTTCCGACACACTATTTGTTGTTACCCAATAACATGGAACATTGAAGACATTGCAAAGTGAATAACTTTCTCATTATGGGTGAACTGATCATTTAACAATCAATACTGATAAGAGACTGATTTGCCAATCGTTTAAACTGATATTAACGCAATGAACAGATATGGGATTTAGAAATGAGTGGAACTGCAGGGAAATATTCGAGTGGGCTGAATTAAATGGTAAACATTCACCTGTAATTCCTTCCTTTCCTGTCTTTTTTTTTTCATTACTTTTTTATTCTGTCTCTATTTTTCTTCAGTATTGTGTTATTCTTTCTTTTGTCTGTCTCTTGTTTTTCGTTCGTTTTTCTTACTTTCTTTCGATATGGGATTTATGAATGAGTGAACTCCACGAAAATGTCATAGTGGGTTAAATTAGATGGCAAGGATTCATTGGTAATTGTTCCTTACTTTTTTTTCTTCTTTCTTTCTGTCGCTCGGTATGAGATTAAAGAATAAGTTGTGGAAAATACTCGACCGGGTTAAATCAAATGGTAGATTTTCACCTTTTATTTCTTTCTTATCTGGCTTTTCTTTCATTTCGTCTCTCTTGCTTTCGTTATTTTTACCTGTCTAATTCTATAAAATTATATAGTTTTATCTGTTATTCCACTTCATCTGTCTTTCATTTTTGTCTGTCTTGTTTTCTCTCTATCTTTCTGGTTTCATCAAATGTTTAAGTTCCTCTTGTTATTCCTTTCTCAGATTTTTCTTTCTTTCTATCTTTCCGTTCATCAAACGGTTAACATTTGCTTGTCATTCATTTCTCGCCTGTCTTTGTTCCTATTTTTGTTTTGTCTTTTCGATTTTGTCTGTCTGCATTTATTTTAGTTGACTTTCTATGCATTTCTATCTGTCTCTTTGTCTTTCTGTCACTCTTATCTCTGACCATATCTGTCTGCATTTCTGCTCCTCTGTCGGTCTGATAATTTGCTCGAAGAGAGCATTTCTTCTTTAGTTACATTTGTCTAATTCAGCATGAAAATGGATTTTCTGGTAAAGAAAGGTTAGGAAACAATATTAACAATGTTTACTCTGTCTGGGAGAAAAGCTTAACCTTTACAGTGCTGGAACTGATTGCATGCTTATACAAACAGGTTATACCTAGGCCAGCCTCCAAGTAAATTGGCGGCTGGCCTTTGATCTTACCTGTTTGCTACTCTGA